>KN887111.1:0-11981 GCA_000934455.1 Apostichopus parvimensis
AGTTTTGGTTCACCTGGCTCCATGCACAGACTGCTTAAACACATCACTAATGTGTGTTAGTATTATG
Organism: Apostichopus parvimensis; assembly: GCA_000934455.1. Taxonomy (NCBI): domain Eukaryota; kingdom Metazoa; phylum Echinodermata; class Holothuroidea; order Aspidochirotida; family Stichopodidae; genus Apostichopus; species Apostichopus parvimensis. The sequence continues at coordinate 68 of KN887111.1, forward strand.
AATGTTACCTAGGCCCTTAAAGTTTTGGTTCACCTGATTGCTCACACACCTGTGTCCATGCAGACTGCTTAAACACATCAATAATGTGTGTTAGGATTAGGACCTGGGCCCTTAGAGTTTTGGTTCACCTGGGTCCATGCTTAAACACATGAATAACACATGAATAATGTGTGTTACGTTTATAAATGTCTACCTACTGTAGGCTCTTATTCTTTTGGCTCACCTGCTTGCTTACATACATCACTAATGTTTGTTGTCATTATCGTGCAGATAGACTGTCTATGAACCCACTAAGGTATGGTACTTAGTGTGGTAGTACTACAGTATGAATGTCTATTGACCTAACCAATGGAAGTACTGAGTTGATATAATAGATCTGGATGCCTACCTGACTCATACTTTCCTGTCCTCCACTAACTACTATCTTTGAATCTCCCAACTGAATGGCCTGGCTTCCGAGGACCACCGATCGCAGTCCAGACCCACACACCATGTTGACTGTGCATGCTGGTACAGTATTAGGTATGCCTGAGTTGATGCTTGCCTGCCGTGCAGGATTTTGACCTTGAGCCGCTGTAAGTACCTGACCCAAAATAACCTCTGACACATCTCCAGGGTCAATTTGGGCCTTTTCAAGAGCAGTTTTGATGACCAGTTTGCCAAGGTCGTGGGCTGGAACAGTTGCTAGAGCCCCATTTAAAGAACCTAAGGAGAGAATAGCAATGTGGAAATCCTGGGTAAGTCAAATTCTAGGATATACTCTACAGATAATGAGGTGATAAAGCCAAAAGGTATTACCTTTAGTAGGATATTACTAGGCAGTTTAGATGAACATACTGGATTAACAGTAAGTTGCATAATAATATAGTCCTGAATGTGAGGGTGTGGTAGTAGTTCTGCATCAGTGTCAGGAATACAATGGTAATACAGTCCTTGCAAAGTATTTAGATTAAAATGTGCTATTGGATGTTTGATAACAAATAATTTGGATAAACAGACACTAATAGAGGCTCATACTAGCTCATGGTAGTGTAATGGTAGGTACACAGCTGCGATACCAACTCACAAAGTTCCCACTGATTACTTGAAATGTCAATTCGTAGAAAGGAGCCAGATTAGAAAAATGTTATAATGTTTATTGAGCATTACAAGGTATTCAGTCATGGTTACTAACTTACCAACTGGTGTTCTAACTGCTGAGACAATTACAACACTTTCTGCCATATCGACGGTAGTTTTCTTCACAAGAATCTGTAAAAATAGGACAATAAAATCATTGCATTAATTTGGAAGGAAAAAGACGAAGTTAGAATCTTGAAGCGCACTAATGTAATTTAAAATCAACATGTTATCCATAACTTGCCCTGTGTAATAGTCTACTGCAGTGATACTGTAAGATACTGCAGTGGTAACCAGGTGGCAATTTCCTGGTTAAATGTAAAGACCATCTCGTAATCAGATATCGTGCTTAGTGCAGTACTACATGTACAGGGTGACTTCACAGATTTAATTTGAACTATATTGTATAGACTTTTACGAAACACGCTATCAGTTAACATTGCGTTTCAATACCATTTTTAGTTTTGGAAATTTTGAAAAATAAAAAGTATGGATAACTATTAAGGCACACTTTGTGGGACTTCACTATTTTATCAGAACAATGCAGAGTAAAACTCCAATTCAAGAGATTCTCTCTCTTAAAGTAACACAAGGTCCCTGATAGCTGGGGACAGTTTGTGGATTTCATGAACCATCCTCTCATTAAAAGTGTCCCCAGAAATGTCCCTGGTACTGTCCAAGGAACACCCTTAAATTTGTAAATGACCTTGTATAATTTCAATTTACCTGTTTGGCCTTCTGTTTGTAGAAACAGCTTAAATGTAGGCTTAGGCTGGGATTGCTTCCAACTGTAAACATACAGGCAGTCCAGATCAGTGAATAATTCCATAACCTTTAATTTACATGTTAAACATCTCTTGGAATTAGTGATCAATAATGGGACAGTTTACCTTCAATTTTTTTACTTTGGATTCTATTTTGGACAAAACACTTGGATCAGGTGTTCTAAACTTGGGAATTCGACCATCAACCTTTAAGCACAGAACATCCAAATTATTATTAAGAGGTCCTAGAAATTCCAACCCTCCCTTTGAAATATGCAATGCAGGTCAAATTAAGCATTGATGTCAAATTGAGTGTAAACATCAATTTAATGTCCCAACATTTCCAACATGTGCACATTTTAAGTTTTGATAAACCTGGGGAACTCATTGCAAACTATGACATGGAGTGTTGCGCTAACAAAATTTTTTATTTAAGCCCTTAATAATTTAACCCCTTTTACAAACCCATGCACACATATATATTACTCAATACACATGCACATATATTTGCACATTACTCACATATGCACATATATATGCACATATATATATTACTCAAATTATATGCGATGTTCCTATTTTCAAAGAAGACAATAAATAAAATATTTCAAAAAAATTGCTTTAGGCTACAAACCTGTGTTCAGTGTACTTGAAGTGAGGTTTTGAAAACAAGGGATAACATTACAGCAAATTCGGCAGTCACTCCATGTACATCATTAATGTGCACATAATTAGCTAATGTTTATTCATAAATAATACTAGACTTGAGAAAAGACTTGTAAAATGGTCAATCTTTGATGGATTTTGATGGGAGTTTCAGCTATTTTCAGGCTTTCTGATGCCTCATAGATTGATGAGGTCAATTTTGTTCAAAGGTGTCTGTAGACCTTTAACCTTTTACCATTTCTGCTTAAAATTGACTTTGAAAAATAGTATGCCACTTGGGCTTATTGCTTAGAACAGTAACTGTTAGAACTATTGAGCACCTGTTTATATACCAGTGCAGTATTTGTGATACTGTACAAAGTGGACTATTTGCTTTTTCCTTTTATGCAGCTGTGAAATGCCTTGCAAAAATGAGTAAACAAACATACACCATGGCATGGGTATCTGTAACTACTGTCTGTTGAAAAGGCAAGCCTGCAGTAGTAGAATCAACCTATTGATTATGTTGGAAGGAATGTAGAAAAAACTGGGGTGATTTTACATTAAAAATAAAAACAATTCTAAATACACCAAATGATGCATTTTGAGGCATAGACAATGAATTAGGTCTATAACTAAGTCTACATGCAACGGGTTGGGGAGGGGGGGGGGACAGGTATCCAGACCTTCAATAAAGTTAGGCCCATGTTGTAACAACATGGGGCGACCTACATAAGCTATGCCATAACAATGTAAGTAGTAAACAGTGAAGTATATAATTAATTGCATTCATTGTTGAAGACAGCCTACCCTTGGCCTACAGTTACTAGCTGGATAATTATCAAATGTTAGCTTATATGATGGCCTAACGTGGCGATACGTTCACCTTTACTGTGCAAACCTACCTGGTCTGGTGTTAATGTAAACTTACCTGCAGAAGCTTGATGTACTGTTAATGTGAACCGGGCAAGGATGCAATGTTTTTGCGGTAATCACAGGCACGACACTGTACTGTTCTAATCTAGGTGCTGCATACATATCACGTACTGGCTGCTTCACGGATTTTGTAGACACATATATTGCGCAATCTTGATACGAGGCAAAGTTAGTGGCGGAATTGTACGGAAGCTTAAAACTGCCATCAACATAAGAAAAACTTTGCCCCATAATAAGTTGACATTTTTCAGTAAATTGTTTAGATAACAAGATAATATCTTATCAAATATCAGAAAAATGTTGGATTGATCAGTTTCTTTAACTGAGCAATTGAACAATTTTCTGCAAAATTGTTAATTGACAACTTATCATATCTCGTCAACACGACATTTTTCTGCAAAATGTTCAACTGTTCACTTCATTCCATCTGACCAATTGAATATTTTTCTTCAAATGTTGAATTGACCACTTATAATATGTCGTCAATTCAACAATTTTCTGCAAAATGTTGAATCGACAACTTATCGTATCTCGTCAACTCAACATTTTTTGGGAAAATGTTTATTGCTCACTTCATTCCAATTGAACAATTTTCTGCAAAATGTTTAATTGACTACTTACCATATCTCGTCAATTCAACATTTTTCTACACGTGATTTATCGGCGTCCCAGTAAACCTCGGTAATGCCAGCGCCCTCAAATCAAAGTCTTTGAGCGAGATTGCCTTTCAGTATGGGCTAGGCTATAGCGGATGTTTTCATTTGAATAACAGGCTATATGAAATTATTGCATAATCTGGGTACGTGCCTAAATTACGTTTGTAGTTGTAAATGATAACTGTGAACGGTAGCCCACACAGATGAAATTGAAATATTTCAGGCCCTTTTCTACAAATGCGCGGAATTTGGGAAAATCTAATCACCATATAACGTAGTTAAGTAAATGAAACCACGGAAGCAAGATAGGCTGTATAGTGTCCAGTTTTTGGATTGTCAGACAGAGTCCGCTCAAAGCATCTCATAATTTCAAATAGCATATCCCTATGACAATTTGTTATAGTTGGTGTTCTAATTGGGAACAGTTTACACTATAATATATGTCATGTTCTAGCCAGAAGGATCGTACCTCGATGTTTCAGGAAATAAACGAATATTAGTTTGGCCATTACGTCTTCTTATTATTTATTATTGTCATCTTTAATGAGGGAAGTCCTGCTCAGTGCAGAAGCACTGCTTTCCAGATGAGCCCTCAATACAAAATACATACACTAATATGCAGTAGAAAAACGGTAAACATCCAAAAGCACAAAAAGGACGGCAAAAAGATAGAGAAACAAATATCAGACATCTAAACAAAATATATAAGTTTTCATACTGCGTTTAAAAATATTAACATTTGGCAAGCATTTCAAATTTGGGGGACGACCGTTCCTCGACCTGCCTCCAGAAAATTTAAAGGACCGATCTTACCATTCCCAGATCTAACGTCCAGGATCAAGTAAAACATTATTAGAGCAGCTAGATCTAGTTCTGTACGAATGCGCTATCTCTCAGTGGCAGTGGCGTAGGAAAGTACTTTTGAGTGGGGGGGCTGAAGACTGATGGCCGGCCTGGGGGAGGGGTCATTTTTTGGAATTTTTTTGCATTTCCAGGTGGCCTCAGATGCAATTTGGTGCAATATAGCACACTTCAACACCCACTCCATTTTGTAAATAATTTTGCATTTTCACCTGGCCTTAGATGTAATTTGGTGCTCCAAATGTGATTTTTTTTCTCATTTGGAGAGCGGGGGGGCGGAATGATACTTCCGCCCCACCATATTTTTCACTGGGGGGGCTGGCGCCCCCCCAGCCCCACCGGTTCCTACGCCCTTGCTCAGTGGAATTGTATTATCAGCAAGGTAATCTGGAGCCGGGCCGTGGATACATCTGTGCATTAGAATATTCCTGAAATGTAATGCACGTCTCAGTGTATATATAATTCGAGTCCAAACAGTGGGCCTATTTGGTTTTTCTCCTACATGTACTTATAGTTTGAAACGTCTGTGTTCTTAGACGGTATCGGTGTTCCAACAAAATATCCGAATTCGAACTGCTGCTGTTTGCTGAACTTACTAATTTTGTTGTTAGTAGATTGTTGTCTTGAAATATTTATAAAACTATATAAAGACTCAGCTGGTCACTAGACGTGTTCTTGAAATATAGATGATATGCCTGGAATTTCCATTCGCCCAACTCAACCATCCCTCCCCCACCTCCCCCCCTCCCCCCCCACTCCCCAGCCTTCACGAAACAAAACTGAGAAAGGCTAATGCGTGTTACAAGTAGGCAATTTGTTTGAAAGAAAATTAATATGCATTTAACTCAGCTTCTGGTATTTCTAAAATAGCAATCAAATTTCATCATGTTAAGTCTTGAGGCTTGCTGTAACTTTCTGATGAAACACCGGTGCAATTAATTAAACCGTCCGTGAAATAAGTTAGCTTGAGCTCTGGGTTGTATCAAATGACGTTATTTCCATTTATAGCCCCGAAAGCCAACCCCTGTCCTACACAGCACGTCTTATAATTCTAATGGCCCGTACAAATCTGTGCTTACCATGCATCTTTTGACACGATAAGACACTAGCAACGCTGGTAACTTTAGGAAACGGCCAATTTCAACAGATGATGCAAGGTTATGTTTTCATATAAATAAATGTCGATATTACGGGAAACTATGCATTTGTTGGATCGGAAGGCAGATCTCCAGAGTGAACGCGGTCGTACCAAACGCTCAAAGTAAGTTACTAATAGTCATGAAAGAACGTAGCCTAGTAAAAATGTAGTAAGACTAAGACATTAGCCTAACTTCTTACTGTGTAGGCCCAATACTGTAAGTAAATTAACACTGCAGTAACACAAGTAACAGTAATGCCCTACCTACTGTAGCTGTAACTTTGTAAGGCCTAGACCTAAGCTAGTTTTTAAATTGTACCATTAGCATGGACACTGACAATTTCGGACACCTAAGCCTTAAAACACCCCAAAACTATATCTTCTGGTATAAATCACCTGAAAATATACTTGATATGGTGGGAGAAGTGTGTTATATTAAGATACACGGCCAAACTTTCTTTCCTGCAAACTGTTTTCACGTTGTAAAAAAGAAGATTCTTCGTGATTGTGGAACTGGTATTTCTTTGCTAGAGTATTGCTAATTTTCGGACACACAGTCCCACAGTGTGGCGCTGGTGATAAAATTGGTGGCGCAGTTGCTCTTTCAGTAATTATAACAGACTTCATAGATCTCCGTCATTTTATTGACAAATATGTAAGTATTTACTTGCACACGGGTCATTTCGTACTTTTTGGTGAAATTTGGCTCTTCCTGTAGGTTGTCATGGTGAAATCGTGCATTTCTTAGGGGTGTCCGAAATTGGCAGCGTTCCGAAATTAGCAATACTGACTATACTACCCTGGCATAAAGTAAAACTACAACCTAGATCGAGGCTAGCCTTGTAGAAGGCCATCGCAGGTTTTTTTTCATCGGGAACCCAAAAGGAAGAAGTGGATATGTGCGGAAAACACAATCGTTTGTTTTAAATTTTAGCATGGAAATTTGCTTTGCACTAGGCTAAGCCATAATGGATTTAGTGTTTTAACCCAAAATGTAAAACAGACCAGATTTTGGGATATTCCAACACAACGTAGCTTCTACAGCATGCATCTTCAAAATCTACTGTAGCCCTGTAGGATTTTTTTCCTTCAGATTTTGATGAAATGTTCAGGAATTGTTATTATCTACATATTTTTCTGTTTCCTTGCAAGGATGAATGCATTTCTTCCTGATTTATTGAGATATTCAACTGAACTAACCACAGGGTGACGTCCTACAGTGTCATGCCATTTAGTCTAGTCTAGCAACAGTTTATTTGCCCAATGTGGATCCTCAAAATGTTGACTACCGGCCCATTGCATTTTTTTAGACCTAGATGGGAGTCCACATCCAATAAAAGCCTTTACATGGGAATGTAACATGGAATATAATGAGGAGAGGTTGCCCTGATTGCCCACATAAACTAGTATCTCATCATCCACCCTCCCTCGCTCTCTGCACATTACTGTTTTGGTCAAGACATTTGCAAAGCAAGAAATTATCAAAAAGTGGGTGTTAGTGAGATGCTGTTGTAAGTGTATACTGTTTGATTTACTTGTTGGGCTGAATGAATTGATCTTCCTGAAATTTCTAAACCTCCTTGCAATGTCCTTAACTTTACAACCATTGAAATAATCAAATTGTTTATCGTTGTAAACAGGGAGAGGATTCTTTATGAGCCGGTCTTGGATCGTTTACGAACAGAACTTGGAACTTGACAGACAACGATACATACTGCACAAGAACAATGCCTGGTCAAAACGGGAGAAATTATAAACGGAGGGGCAGGTATCAGCATGGGGGAGGTAACATCCTTGAGTTGTGTCTTTTTAAGAAGTTTGCAGAGTTGTATATGATTGTATTTATTTTAGATCCTCCTGCAAGCAGGAACTCCTGAAGAAGCCTTCATTGGCTTATCAAAGCCACAAGCCGACCGAAGTCAGTCTCTTACTTCATATTTGAATTCCATGATTATTAAATGTCAACAACTCTGTAACTGGACGACAAACATTAATCTTGGAGTGACTCGAACTCAGGACCTTATGATTGAAAGGCACCGGCGTTAACCACTGAGCTAATATTCACATCAAGCAAGAGATAACTTGGTACATGTAGACTAATTTTCAATAAAATAATCCTTCTTTTTAATTTAGACAACCATGCAAACACCCCAGAGACAGATAGTTTAAGGAAAGATGTTCAGGCAGACAGCAGTCAGCTGGAGAAAATCAGCAAAAATGCTGTAAGTATTCACTATTTCTATTTACTACTGTACATACATTCTGTACATACTACACTATGTTCATGCTGTACATAGCACAGATAATCAGCAACAATGCTGTAAGTATTCACTATTTCTATTAACTACTGTACATCGATTCTGTGAGCTATGTTCATACTGTACATAGCACAGACAATCAGCAACAATGCTGTAAGTATTCACTATTTCTATTTACTACTGTATATACAATCTGTACATGTATACTACTCTATGTTCATACTGTACATAGCACAGACAATCAGCGACAATGCTGTAAGTATTCACTATTTCTATTTACTACTGTACATACAATCTGTACATGTATACTACTCTATGTTCATACTGTACATAGCACAGACAATCAGCGAAAATGCTGTATGTATTCACTCTTTATATTTACTACTGTACAGTCCATACATTCTGTACATACTACTCTATGTTCATACTGTACATAGCACAGACAATCAGCGAAAATGCTGTAAGTATTCACTATTTCTATTAACTACATACAATCTGTACATACTAGTCTATGTTCATACTGTACATAGCACAGACAATCAGCGAAAATGCTGTATGTATTCACTCTTTCTATTTACTACTGTACAGTACATACATTCTGTACATACTACTCTATGTTCATACTGTACATAGCACAGACAATCAGCCAAAATGCTGTAAGTATTCACTATTTCTATTACTGTACAGTACATACATTCTGTACTCTATGTTCATACTGTACATAGCACAGTAAGATGGCCAAGCAAGCAGTCATGTGGAATGGCACATCAATTTCTTGGAATGCTAGGTATCGGACCATTAGGGTTTCGGACCACTAAGTTTTGGACCACCAGGTATCAGACCACTTGGTCAGTTTTCAATGGCATCAGTTCACAGCAGACACACACAAGGTACACTTTGTCTGGATAGAGCATACTGTACATACTAATCTGTAGTTACTTTGAAAGATCTCTCTAATAACCTTCTCTTCTTGTTACACAGAAGGAAAAACCACACCTGTTGTTTACCAACACTGTTGGATTTGCATTACATTATGATTCACAAGAATCCATCCACAGTGGCTATTGGGCTACTCTGTTTGCACTGCTAAAGTCTGGTTATGACATCTCCAGTGGTAAGACTACTTTCTAATCTTGCTGTTTCCAACAATAACCCTATTTCATATCCATGGATACAAATATTGAAGCCAAGAATTGACTTTCCTGTGTTACTATCTCTGGTTTAAACACTGTCTTTGTCATTAAAGAATTTGGCTAGTACAGTAAACAGAGGAGAATTGTTCATTTTATGGAACTAGGTGTTAGACGAATTAATGCAACATTAAGTAAATTTGATGGGAGTAATTGCTTAAATTTACTACAAGCAGTAATAGGTCTATGTGTACATATTTAGCATGTTGGCTTTGAGTTATACTGTCAAAGTGATTACAAACAAGCCTGTGTCAATGTTCACTTGCTCCTAAACAATTGTTGCTCATAAGCATTGCATTGTTGCAAAGCATTGCATTGCCAAGCATTGCATAAGCAAAGCATTGTTGTTCCTAAACAAAAGTTGCTCATACTTTACAGCAGGGCTGGTAACTGGAGTTTAGGGGTTTAGGCTTTGACTTTTGAAGTTGATCTTTCTTGTGACTCTGTTGGCAATGTTATCACTTGCAAATTATCTCTATCTGTTTATCTCGATCCGCTTTAGTTTGTGATTTTGTTGTATTTTATAACCTCTAGGCAACAAGGCTTTAATCTTGGCAGCAGCCTGGGCCCACAAAGACCACAAGATGGCCGAACGTCTTCTCTCTTACAAGGAACAGTTTGGTCTAGTCGAAGTGGTAAAGGCTCTGAACCTCTTAGATTCAGGGCGAAAAATCAGAGAATGGGAGAAAAAAATGAAGAGAATGGAACTGCAGAAGGGAAAACCCAAGAAAAGTAAACTGAGTAAATGCAAGCAGAACATTGAAAACCTCAAGGCTGTCCAGCCCAAGGTAATCCTTTGATGTTGTCATTTATTACAGATTTATGTCATCCTTGAACTTGCCTTGGGACACTCTCTTTATCTAAAAGTTGTTATATTTATGTCCATATTTATTCATTTCCACATTTAGTAAATTATGTTATGGCATGAAAATACTTGTAACTCTATAGATCTTGTTCAGCATTCAGAATGCAATTTGATGACATTAAAATCTTAAATTAATTTCATAATAATTTGGCTTTAAATCTACAGGTTGGATCAGTCAGTGGGGCTCTTATCAGACATGTCAAGAATTGGGTGCAGCAGCAAACTGCCAAGGAATTGGAATATTTTGCTTTGTTTTACCCCAAGGAGTCCTGGAAGAAACTAGCTGATATCTGCCACCTTAACCCGCAAAAGGTATTGTAAGAGTGTTGGTTTGGGAGACAATTTTAATGAATGACTGATTTAAGAGCAATGGTGTATGGAGATATGCTACTAAACCCACAGACAAAGGGCTTAGTACTCCACAGTAGTGATGGTCTTCATAGATTCACTAGTTTTACACTCAAAGAGAACATTGTATCGTAAAACAAATGTCTGATGAGTATCAAGACACTAGCATTTATAAAACTTGCTTCTGTATCAAGGTTGTTGCCATGCTTAAATTGTTCAGTTTGGTCCAGAGGGACAAGAGGGGTGGGCAGGAGCTGGGGTATTTGGAACTTTAAAAGAATAGTCCAGGTCAAAATTTTGTTTTGATATGTCAAAGAGGAACATAATCTAAGCATTCTGGTGAAATTTGCATTTAATTCCTATGTACAATTTTTGAGATATTGACAGTTGAAGTTGCCACCTTTTGATCTGGACTTTTCTTTTCAAGTTACATCCCCAAATTATCCTTGAGCAGGATGCTTTAGAATTATTATGATTGCAGTATTTAAACGTCAAATTCTACGTGACATTACACACTGGACTCTCTCCACAGGCAGCTATTAAAACAGTTTGTTATATATTGATGATGAAATTATTAGAGGCAGACTTTAGGGACAAAAAAATAATTTTGAAATATTGTAGACTTTTAATAGACACTGCTACCAATCAAGGCTATATAATTTTTTTAATTTTCAAGTGCCTTTATAAACATTTAAGGCTCATCAATAAAGAGACTGAACTACCCAGCTCAACACACAGCTTTTATGACCTCAGATAAAATGTTTGTCAAGGACAGATGGTGTTGATTTCTTGAAGAGTGCTCTTTTGTTTACATGAAGCTAAAAGCACATATTTTGATTGAGTCATTAGAAAGTGTACACCAATGGATTAATATTAACATTTAGCACTGCACAGAGCAGCCTATGGATTAACAATAACATTTAGCACTGCACAGAGCAGCCAATGGATTTACATTCACATTTAGCACTGCCACACATTTAGCAGCCAATAGATAAACATTAACATTTAGCACTGCACAGAGCAGCCAATGGATTAACATTAACATTTAGCACTGCACAGAGCAGCCAATAGATTAACATTTAGCACTGCACAGAGCAGCCTATGGATTAACAATAACATTTAGCACTGCACAGA
>KN887111.1:12031-22150 GCA_000934455.1 Apostichopus parvimensis
GCACTGCACAGAGCAGCCAATAGATTAACATTTAGCACTGCACAGAGCAGCCTATGGATTAACAATAACATTTAGCACTGCACAGAGCAGCCAATGGATTTACATTTACATTTAGCACTGCACAGAGCAGCCAATGGATTAACATTTAGCACTGCACAGAGCAGCCAATGGATTAACATTTAGCACTGCACAGAGCAGCCAATGGATTAACATTTAGCACTGCACAGAGCAGCCTATGTCATCAACAATTTAGTCTTAAAGGAGCAATCCAGAGATTTAGTTTATTTTAAAGGTGAAACAATTGAAACCTAAACAGTCGTAGAAACCTTACTAGCAATTAGTTTATTTTTATGTTTTCTTGGACTATGACATATGAAGGCTGCAATGCTACATAAAGTCACCCTTGAAAGTACTCAATAACAGTGGGAAGTCTCTTTTAATCTTGTCAAATAATGTTTGGCTTGCCATTCTCATCCATAAAATTTCTGATTTCTTTTCACCTTCATAGGATTTCTCCTCCATTCCCTGGTTCCTGCCATTTTGCTTTGGAGAGGAGGCACCTGACACCAGCTTGGTCAAGCAATGCAGCCTGATCAATGAAGACAATGTTAACGAACTCATCTTGGGGACCGATGTTCCATACTCTCACATAAAGACATTGGCTGGTGTATTGAACAAGGAGAGTAAGAAACGCATTGCAACCTACACAGAAAGTTTAAGCACTGTATTGTGGTAAGTCAGTAATAAGAATGGTGTTGAAAATGTGGTGTAGGGACACAAAACATGGTGTGAGACTGCACATAGTGGGGTGGCAACAACATGTCGTCCTGTGAGACGATCTTTAGTACACATTCTTCAGGAGGGCAGACAGGCATACTGTAGGTGTAGCCAAGTTCATTGGTCCTAAGCAAGATTTGCTTCTGATATCGGTTGGAGCTTTGATGACTGAGTTGATGTTTGGGAACAGCACAGAAATTGTTGTAGGATTTATTAGAACATGCCAGCTTTTACTACAAATAGCATTCGTTTCTAATACTACCATCTTGTTATATTTGATCTTGCATTGACTACTTCTCCATTCTCCGGTCATACAGAGGGGATATTTGGGCCCTTGTGCTCCCTTCCCCTCTCCTATATTGCTAAGCTGGCTGTACAGCTACAATACAAAGTAACGGTAGCAACACTTTTTACTTTGCCAGGAACTATGAAGACTTATCATGCCCTGAGGTTGTTAGTGTCATCAATGAGAGACTAGAAGGAGGAGAAGAGGTTGACTTGACATACGGAAAATTGATGGAGAGGTTACTGATGCTAGCTATGAAGGCTGAAGGCACAGAGCAAGTACCATTTATGGCAGCCTTGATGGACCAGGCTGAGAAAGGTCTGAAAAATATCAGGTGAACAGAAGAACATCACAACTTTCAGATCTTTTAGGATGCTAGACATGTTTTAAGAATCCACTTAAAGACTGGTTCTAGTATATTAACAACATTGTAATCCATCACAGATATCAAACACTCGTTTGAAATGTTTTTTTGCTTTCTATAAAAATGTTTGTTTTTTTTATACTGTTTTGCCTTGGTGCCGTTTGTTGCACAGCCTTGATATGATTCACTCATATTTATTTCTGCCATAACTACAGCATTACAAAAGTTATAATTTACCTTTCTTTTCCTACCTCAGTGTTTCACTGAAAGCACCAGTTGCAGTACTTGGTGATAGGTCGCCCTCTATGAGCGTTGCTATCAGAACCAGCACCATCATTGCAAGTTTAGTCGCTAACATCACACAGGCCAAACTGTCATTCTTTGCGACCGAGAATTATGATATTGAAGAAGTTCCAAAGACAGTGAAAGAGGTAAATTGGGTTGATGAAGCAAAACATGCTGTCAAAGTTCATCTTATCAGCAGCTTACAGAGTTTGTTGGGAGGATGGTTTATATCTCTAAAATTATCTAATTAAATACAATTTTATTCTGAACATATGACAAATGGCACACCTCCCAGCAAAACCTTTAAAAAACCTTTCTTTTTCAAAAATACTCTTTAAACCCTTTAAAAACCTTTATTTGTATTATAAGTTAATACATATTTTTAAAGGTTTAGTTTAGAGTATAAATATTGTATTCGGTCATGCTAGCCATTGTGTTTGTGTGGACAGCCAGGCATGATTCATGCAGTGATTAAATAAAAAGACTTGCAAACAACAGTTAATGTAATTCAGGAATTTTAAATAAGGACGATAGATAATGTAAAAATGGGCATAGATGGTATGTTACATATAACTTCATTTTGGAACTTTAAAAACCTTAATTTTCATGTTTGAAGCCTTTAAAACCCTTTATTTCTTCTTTTAAAACCTTTAAAAAAAAACTTTATTTCGTTGAAGAGCTGCTGGGAGGTCTGAAATGGTTTTATGAGCCGAGTGTTTTTAATTTGGTGATAGTTAACATTGTTTTGTTCTCGATCCTTTTATCATATTTATGTTTTAGCTTTAAGTGGTTTTTATTATATGAATAACATACTCTGTTTTTATTGGGTTTATCATATTAATAACATATTCTTTGTTCTTATCAGTTTCATCATATTTATAATGAACACATTCTCTTGTTGTATCGGTTTTATTATATTTATAATGTACAAGTTTTTTGTATTGGTTTTATTGTTTCATAATAAACAGATTCTTTTTGTCTAATTGGTTTATCAAATCATTTCAACAGGTTCTCAAGTTGGCTACCACCCTTCAGACTACTGGAGCCACAGCCCCAGCTGCCAGCCTGCTGCCATATTATGAAAGGAAAGAGGTTGTACAAACATTTGTAGTTGTCACAGATGAGGTGGAAAATAGAGCGGACAAGAGAGGGAACATGTAAGAGACATTTTATTTGACATTTCAAGCTGCTTGACTCTGGGCATGTTCACATGTTCAACTGTATTTAGCATAATGGCATTGTCATTTATTAGGTCCTAATGTATGGTCACTACTGGATGAAATTATGAAATATCAGAGCAACTCTGACTTGAAGAGACCAGGGTCATCTGTTGTGTCGATATTATTCTACAAACACAAAAGAGGGCTGTTTTAAGTCCACCCTCCTTCTCCTTACTGCCAGAAGAAATATGAGTTGAACAGAATATTATTAACTGCATTAACTTCTAGAAGGAAGTGCATTTATTGAAGTCTGTTCAGTGTGTAGTGTCCAATAGACTGGCCAACAGTACCATGAAGCATGTAGCTCTCTTTGCAGTTTGAGAGATGTGTATCCTGTACTCAATTCAGTAAACTCATTTATTTTTCCTTTTTCCAGGTTTGGAGCCCTTTTCGAAAAGTACCACAAAGAAGTCCACCCTGCAGATCTAGTGTTTGTATCCTTCCTCTCTCAAAACAGCAATGGTCAGATGGTGCCCGAGTTAGAGAGGAAGGGGTTCTCTCCTCTGAGATTCAAATTTGATTCAGCCAGGCCAGACTTGACCAAGTTGGATGCCATGTTGGCAGTGCTGTCTCTGGAAACTGAGGAATTTAAAGCTGAAGTGAAAAGGGTAGCAGCCCAACTGGCAGCTGAGAAATTAATGTGTAATAATGAGAGGGCGCCCTCTGTCAATGAGGAGCCGACACTCGAGAATCTGTCGTTAAACGGTCCGGAAGAAAGAAATTTATATCCAGGAGCCTGAGATCTGAAACGTAATACGGAGCTAATTAAAGAAAAGAAATGGATCCAAAGTCTGTCTGGGATGCTTCTCTTTATTCCGTTTTAATATTATTATGATTATTTTTTTGAATGCATTGCTACTGTGAACTACTGCTTTTGTTTTCCTGTAAACTTTGTTGAAAATCTTGTAAACATAGTTCTACTGTAAGGCAGAATGTTGCTTCTCTTAGTAAGGTATAAATAATATCAAGTGACTTTTTCCAGGCACACTATAAAGTGATTTCAATTGTGGAGGGAGGGAACCTTAATTGAATCAATGAAAAATAATAAGAAGCAAAGACAAGTTTGATCTGTTGTCCATGTATGACATCACAAGTTATTGTGCAACTTATCAAAATATTACTGAAAAAAAAGTCTCAGCAGTACAAGCTATCAGATGGGAGTTTGGCCACTGTGTTTAATTGTTCTTTGCTGTATATTATGTAGGATTTTACAGTATTTTCCCCATCTTTACTACTTTGTATACTTTCTTTTATTTTGCATACTTTGCCTTTGACAGGTTTTCATTGACTCTGCTGAAGAATCTTTCTGGTCTCAGATAGAATCTGTCTCCAAGAATCTGTCTGGTCTCAGACAATCTGTCTTCAGAAGAATCTGAATTCTTGACACTATATCATGATTGGGATGCAAGCCTTTTTCTTTCAGAAACAAGTATTTCCTTTCGAACTTTTTGAAAAGACATTTTCTTTATTAGTAAATTGTCATTTTTTTCTTTCACTCGACAGCATGTTCATGAATGTGTGCAATATTTCAGGGCATTCTTCTTTGAATTGAGGAAATTTTCAACATACAAATCAATGCAAGTGTGCAAATACCTTTATATTAAGATACATACATGTACAAATATTGTAAGCAATACTTTGAAATATGTTTTATAATGTGAATTTTATCTGTTAAGCAATAAACAGTAATATGTTATGTAGTTAGTAGTGGTACACAAAATAAACTTGAGTAATTAGATGTTACATTAGTTCTAAATTATCTTTAATAAGGGTAAATTTGAACTTGGCATGATCTAGAATAGAGAGCCTTCAG
This sequence comes from Apostichopus parvimensis, assembly GCA_000934455.1. Lineage (NCBI taxonomy): Eukaryota > Metazoa > Echinodermata > Holothuroidea > Aspidochirotida > Stichopodidae > Apostichopus > Apostichopus parvimensis. The sequence goes on from KN887111.1 coordinate 16,777, forward strand.
CTTCCTTGTGGATAAAAAAAAAAACGTAAAACAGACAAAGTTTAGGACGTAAAAAAACAGCAAGCTTTACTTTCTTTAAATTTGATGAAGCATAATTTGTATTTTTACTTTACAATAAAACCAAGGGCAAATTTACATGATTTCAGCTTAAAAATTTGGATGATAGCACCTTCTACGAACTCTACTTGTTTTCCTGAGAAACAGAAAGCCCTAAACGTGAAAGGTTAATAATAATAATCGGCCACCGTGGCCGACTCATCTTCTGATATCAAAGTATTTGTGCTTTTAAATTACATGCTGTTACATAATTACTACACTCAGTCGTGTATATTAATAATATGTGACCCCTCTTTATCTTATTTAACACTTTCATGAGAAGTTTTTAACGAATCAAGTAGACTGGTATTATTGGATACCCTCCTGTGAACATCACAAACCACAATCAAAATCAAACTTAGAGGATTACACATCCCAATGAATCAAAGTAAGGGCATAAAATGTGAAATGGATTTACTTACACTCCTCGCTTACCTGTCTCCTCACAACCTTTGCACCTCGTTCTACTGTGCCTATAAAGACCTGGTAAAAGATAACACTGTGCGCCCTCTATGACCGGACCCCCTCGGTCACTGCCCTTCCTTCTCATTCTACCATTAAAAGTGTCATCACACGGTTGTGTTAGCTTGTGTCGCATTGTGTTGTGTTAATGGTTGTGTTAGCTAACTACATTTAACAGCTTCCATGCTCTAGGCCATGAACTAGTTCTGGCACTCTCCTGACCGCCCAATTTTTACTCTCCTGGCTAAAAGGTTACCCCCTTCATGGAAGCATTAGAAGTATTTATTATGACAAGTTTATGTCTGAGTATACTACAACACTAAAGCAATATAAACACCACCAATGGTTGTTTGGTTATTTACAAATGTGTTTTACATCTCCTTAAATCATTTTATTCATCTTTAGTTAAATACTGATTCTTCCACCTTGTCTCTTACGTATCGTTAAAACAATATTAATATAACTGTATCTGCTTTGTACAAATTTCACTATCACCAACCTTATTCATTATACTACATCAATAAGTAATAATATCGTCTGAGTACAACATAATTGTACCAAAACACTTAGGAAGGCCTATCTTTACAAACCTTTTTACCTTTATTTTACTGATATAAAAGTACAAAGAGAAGGGAAAAGGAGAATGTTGAAGTACAAAGCTGCAAATCATTAAATCTAAATTCCTGTAGTCATCAATTTATAGACACCAGTCTTATTATAAGAGAGCAAATCAGTAAACCTAATTCCTGTAGTCATTAAATATACCAGTCTTATTATAAGAGACCAAATCAGTAAACCTCATTCCTGTAGTCATCAATTTAAAGACACCAGTCTTATTATAAGAGAGCAAATCAGTAAACCTAATTCCTGTAGTCATTTAAATATACCAGTCTTATTATAAGAGACCAAATCAGTAAACCTCATTCCTGTAGTCATCATATAAACAAACCAGTCTTAGTATAAGAGAGCAAATCATTAAACCTCATTCCTGTAGTCATCATTTAAACATACCAGTCTTATTATAAGAGAGCAAATCATTAACCTAATTCCTGTAGTCATCATTTAAACAAACCAGTCTTATTATAAGAGAGCAAATCATTAACCTAATTCCTGTAGTCATTAATATATAGACACCAGTCTTATTATAAGAGAGCAAATCATTAAACCTAATTCCTGTAGTCATCAATTAAACATACCAGTCTTATTATAAGAGAGCAAATCATTAAATGTAATTCCTGTAGTCATCAATTTAAAGACACCAGTCTTATTATAAGAGAGTAAATCAGTAAACCTCATTCCTGTAGTCTTCATTTTAAACATACCAGTCTTATTATAGGAGAGCAAATCATTCAACCTAATTCCTGTAGTAATCAGTTGAACATACCAGTCTTTTTATAAGAGAGCAAATCATTATACCTAATTCCTGTAGTCATCAATTTATAGACACCAGTCTTATTATAAGAGAGCAAATCATTAAACCTCATTCCTGTAGTCATCATTTAAAGACACCAGTCTTATTATAAAAGAGGAATCATTAACCTAAATCCTGTAGTCTTTATTGAAACATACCAGTCTTATTATAAGAGAGCAAATCATTAAACGTAATTCCTGTAGTCATCATTTAAATACATACCAGTCTTATTATAAGAGAGCAAATCATTAAAACCTAATTCCTATAGTCATCACATTGTAGACACCAGTCTTATTATAGGAGAGCAAATCATTAAACTTATTTCCTGTAGTCATCATTTAAACATACCAATCTTATTATAAAAGAGCAAATCATTAAACTTAATTCCTGTAGTCATCAATTTATAGACACTAGTCTTATTATAGGAGAGCAAATCATTAAACCTTATTCCTGTAGTCTTCATTGAAACATACCAGTCTTATTATAAAAGAGCAACTCATTAATCCTAACTACCAGTCTTATTATAAGAGAGCAAATCATGAACCTAATATCTGTAGTCTTAAAACATTAATATAAAATAATATAGAATAGTGGACTCCACATCTTGTGCAATTTTTTATAAAAGGATCATGTGAATAAGACTCACTAAAATGACTTAATACCCTGTAACATGGTGATACCTTTTAATTAATGGAAGAAAAAAGATCACTTAAAAGAAATAACAAGACATCAGTGCACACAATATGAAGATAGAAATCAGGATCAAACTTACAATGAGGTGGAGGGGGGAAGGGGGGGGGGACAATTGTCTATTTGGAGCCCACTGTGGGTGTCTTTGTGGTAGTCCTCCAGCTCACCCACCCCACCATCTCTTGATCAGCCAAACTGCTCATTCTAAACACTTTCTAATCACTAAACATCACACACTATCCAAAGGATCATTTATTTACAAACAATATTCAATATTAACCTCATATTTTATTTTGCATCAGATGGTAACATTGCAGCATTCTGAACAAGGTTTGTAATATGCACACATATATGAATAACCAATTATTTATTCTATCATTTAACCATTTGATATCGCTAAAAATCTGTGGACTAGCTTAAATATTAATTATTTTTTCAGGAATACATTGTTAAGCCACCAGTTGTACAGTTCCTCAGTCTGTAACTGTGGTACGATGTACCTCACATCATACTTGGGCCAGAAATCTGGGTAGAGCTTAGAGGCTTGGGTACCCAGGACATCCACTATCTTTCGGTTCATATGAGCAAAACTGAAAAAAAAAGTGGTTGGTTGTTGTTTTATTTGTCCTCAAGAAACAAATGTAGATGCAATGCTAGCAAAGTAATGATAATATCTAGCAAATGGCTAGAATGTGTGTTTAATGGTCACTTCAGCTCCAGTATCCCATAATCATGATTAATGTCATCTTGTGGTACTATGTTTCTTAAAGTAACTTCCATATAGTTTGTACATAACTAATGACCAAACATCTCATAATTTGGGTATATTTAAACCTAAAACAGAAATCTTAAATTGAAAGTTTGCTGTTGATTACCAAATAATTTATTTCACTAATAGTTTGGTGGTACCAAAACTTCTGTGAATAATGGCAGTGATAATATATAATATAACTATAGTGAATAAGTAAGCTACCAGCTACCAAGCAGAAAGAACCTGTCTTTACTTTTCCCATTTTTTCCCATTTTTACCCATTTTCCCATAAAATGTGAAGAAAGTTTGATGAAGATTTTTGGCGGCAAAAGTTCAAGTATTATTGCTTGAAAGATAAATAGTACATGGTTGTTACTGCTTAAACATTAGTGTAGAGAGGTAGCATAGCAATAATGAGCCTGATGACCTTTGACCTCCAACTCATGAAAACCACATTTAATGTCCAAATTCATTACAACCTGAAATATTTCACAATTCATACAAAAAACCTTTGGTGAATATCAATTCATTTTAATAAGCAGTATTGATTGAAAAATGACAGTTTTAAAAATTTGGTTAACAATTTTCTGAATACGTCAAAGGGACCAAACACTAATTTTATCAAAATTCAGGTTTTGTAACAAATAGAAGTATGTTGAAGTTAACATTCAGATTCCTGTTTTGTTGTTATAAACTAAATATACAGAAGAAGTGGAAGCTGTTTTTTTTTATTTTTTATAAATCAATGCTTTAGGTACATGATATAATTATTGAACTTATATACATGAGATGAGTTCTACCCAGAGTAAAAGAGACCATTCCAATATGCTTTATACCAAAGATTATATTGCTTTATTTGTAAAGCGAGCATGATTCATTGGTAGGCAAGATTTTAATTTGTCAACTGATGAGTCAGTTATTTTTGCTGGCTGATTAATATTGCGGAGAATTTATCACATTTATGAAGATTTACCTTAGGGACGGCAATACATTTGATGCTGTGACGACAAAAAATTTAAACCAAACAAATTAAGGTGGATGACAGGCTTGCTCATTACTTTCCTCCAGATTTTTCCATTTTTAAAACAAAAGCTTTTTAATTATAATTATTATATTATATTATAATTAATTAATTATAATAAAATAATTTTATACTTTACAAGAAGAAAGGACCAATTACAGTGCTAGTATTGTTCCTAAAGCTTCTGAGGTGTTCAAGGTATTCTCCTTCAACTTATGATAAAACTCTAAACTGCTAATTTAAGGCTTCAGAGATGATAAGACTGGGCTCATCAGTGCTGGCCCAATGTTTATGTAATCCATTGTTTCATCAATTCTAATAACTCGACCCAAACATGTTTTTCTTAACTTCATAGAAACAGGAGAGCACCCTTTGAAGATATTCAACACCAGTTTGAAAATCTTGGTCATTTGAGGACATAACATTCACTTGACATAATAGTCATTGGAGGTCAAAACAGTGTTTCCCTTCAATTTTATGTTGCAACTGAGGACCTTCACTTGTTTAAAGGTTAAAAGTGTTATAGAAATGCAACCTGCACTGATGGCAGTTTGCGGTTTTAATGGTCTTCAACACATTAATTTCATTTTGTGCCTAAAGTCATCCTTTCCAGATCATTCATGAATACCAATTGGAAAGAATACAGTCCTTTTTATTAATGAGAATGACATAGAAATTAATTCTTACTAGTTGCCAGTGACTCTGAGAAGGAACTGCCAGTAGGCTGGTCTGATGGTATGAGGCTCAAATACGGACTGTATATGAGAACGAAAGAATAAGTAAACAAACACATTAGAAATTGTGATGCATCTCAGTATGAATACACTAGTCATTCTACATCTCAGTATGAATACACTAGCCATTCTACATCTCAGTATGAATACACTACTGTCATTGTACATCTCAGTATGAATACACTACTGTCATTCTACATCTCAGTATG
>KN887111.1:30214-63787 GCA_000934455.1 Apostichopus parvimensis
CTGCACAGTGTATTCCTATAAGTGAAACATGTTTTGTAACTATGTTGCAGTCTATATTGCTATGGGAGTGTATAATATGAGACTGCTATGAGACTATATAATATGAGACTGCTCTGTGACTATAGTATGAGACTGCTATGAGACTGTATAATATGAGACTGCTATGAGACAGTATAATATGAGACTGCTGTGAGACAGTATAATATGAGACTGCTAAAGACTATAATATGAGACTGTATAATATGAGACTGTATGATATGAGACTGCTACAAGACTATAATATGAGACTGCTATGAGACAGTATAATATGAGACTGCTGTGAGACTACAATATGAGACTGCTATGAGACTATAACGAGACTGCTATGAGACTATAATATGAAACTGCTATGTGACTATAGTATGAGACTGCTATGAGACTGTATAATATGAGACTGCTATGAGACTATAATATGAGACTGCTATGAGACTTCAATATGATACTGCTATGACACTGTATAATATGAGACTGTATAATATGAGACTGCTATGAGACTGTATAATATGAGACTGCTCTGAGACTGTATAATATGAGACTGCTATGAGACTGTATAATATGAGACTGCTATGAGAGTGTATAATATGAGACTGCTATGAGAGTGTATAATATGAGACTATAATATGAGACTGCTATGAGACTGTAATATGAGACTGCTATGAGACTGTATATTGCTGTCCAACAGAGAGTGCATATGGCCAATGTCAGATTGAAACTCTTTAACAAACAGCATTTGTTTGTAATACCAGTAACAGATGCCAACAAAAATAAACTCCGAACTAACCAAATTGAGACAAACCGGCCCACGAGACACCTGTTTGTTATTTTGGTTGTATCCAAGGTAAGAGAGTCATGTCAATAAATTCAACAAATAAACAGGTTCTGGAATAAAAGACCATCTCTTACCCTTAACCGGTAGTCACATTTTTTTGTCCCTACTTCAATATCATACAACAGTATCATAAACACTTCCTGTATTACTTCCCACTTGAAATGAAAGTGAATGACTATTAAGCATCTTCAGAAAGTTAAACTGACCTTTCAGATATTTGGCATATATTCAATCAGGCATTTGTTGTGGGAAGGTGACAATTCCCTCTGACTATCTTGAATTTTTTAGTAGCAGTTCTATTAGATTCTTCATCTCAAGATGCCACTCTGTTTCCAGTATTACCAGGGAGGAACGAGTGACAAAATTGACCGGTTTTATCGATTGGGAGCGAGTATTTGGCATCAAGGGTTTAAGTAATCTATTTAGTAATCTATTGAGCTTCAAACTGAAGGGGTTTCAATCCAATTATCTGTAAATGTTACACGGTTTAGTCAGAATTATGTCAATTTCAACATAATGCAAATCACAGCATATATGTTTCATTTACTGCATGTATCTGGCAACAGTCAAATACACAGCATAAAGCTAACAGACCCTCTGTACAACACAACAATTGTGTACTACAAATCATAATCAACAAAGGTAAATGTTTGACTAGATTCTGTAGTAAACTGACCAATGGCGGAGGGTCCATACAGTCAGGGGGGGGGGGGCGGATGCCCCCCCTGACAGACTCAAATGGACTGCTGGCGCTCAGCTTTTTACCACTTTTTACTTATTCGCGATTATTGACTTTTTTATTGCGCTCTCATCTACCTATTGACATTTGTCACATTTTGTTGGTGTAATTTTCTGACAAAATGCTCTAACGGCTATTTTTTCTTTGTTTATCTGCAAATTAGCAAGGCCCAGAAAGGGTAATTTCCGGCGAACTAGGGAGTATGTTTACTCAAAAAATGTCTGTACGCTCCGCGCCAACCCAGGGTTGCGCTCCACTTAGATAGTGTCGAAAGCGCCCCTACAGACCATTCTCGCCCCCCCTGACCAATACCCCTAGCTCCGCCACTGAAACTGACACTTGACACCAAAGTTCAGTGTTTAGTTTGTACAGAATCCGACGTCTTGTCTAGAGTCTTCAATAATCATTTGAACGATAACCGGAATAAAAAAGGTGCCTCTTTATCTGATTTTAAAATCATAGTACAAGGGAAAGGTTTATATTCAAACAACAGCATTTGCTATATAATCAATTAGTAAGGATTCCTCTTAAAGGCATTGAAGACTCGCCCCAAACAGTGTGCCACGCTCTGGAAAAGTTAACTTTCCGTTGCTTGCAAATGATGTTTTCTTCTTGTCGCTACAAAATGCAGACAGTAATGAAACGTGATACCTTGTTATCTTTTATCTAGACCTGAGATGTCCACGCTGCTATGTACACTGTGTTGTGGGTACTGACCGTAGCTGCATGTATTGACTGTACACTATGTCTAATTACCGAGGGTAGCAAGCTGTGTGTGTATTTTCTGGGATTGATGGTGGTGTCTAACACTTCTGTTACACCTCATTCGAAACTAGGTCAGATTACCCGCATGAGACGTTTCTTTGTGCGCGAGTCTTCACAACCTTTAAAGAGATATTCCAAAGTTGACAGCATTATAATGTTACTGGGAACTTTCTTCATCTTTGGTTCCAAAATCACATCTTCGTAGCATTTTATATGGTTGAGATATTAATATTTAATATAAAAATTTGAATATCACTTTTGATGGTATTTTGTGAATGCTTCTGGCAAACAAGCAGAGGGAATGATGTCATCACTTCACTGTTGAAACTGTTCTTATTTTGCTTATAATATTTAACTCACTTATTCACAGAGGAAAATAATATTTCTACAGAAAAGTTGCAGTTCAGTTGAATGAAAGTTAAGTCTTGCAACAAAAGAGCCTTTTTTGGAGTATTAAATAATTTTTTATTCTGCCTGAAGAGAACAAGTTCCTAAATATTCTCGAATGTAACAAAAAACTGACCTCAGAGTTGACTGGGCATCATTCTGGAGTATGTCACCACGCCTGCATAAAAGAAAACAAAAAGAAAGATATATATAACAAAGTGGTAGTCACCTATAACCATAATGAACACTTCCACACCACACTCAGGAAACACAAGCTCAGGACTGATCCACTTTGTACCCAGGGGTGGTAAATATCTGAAATAGACATCAAAGGTACAGTAGATTGAGAAGTAGCTTGTTAGCATTCATAGTGTCTGTAACCAAGCATACAGTGGTGGTGTTAGGTTACAATTACCAACCAGTGCTCCGAACTTGGGAATGATAACGGATCTACCTGCCCTACTCTCACCTTCTACAACTAACATCCAATTAATCTTCTGTTTTATATTTTTTCCTGTCATATAAGACTGAAGAAAACTGTTTTGAGACTTGCCAGAATAAACATGTAGTCAACCTTGTCTTGGAGTACTAAAGGCAACTGGTGCGCTGTGTGACTAGATTAATCACAGGAAGGAAAATTAGCAGCAGGTAAGTCAAATTTAAGAACTTCTTACAAACAGGCTCTGAATTCCATAGTTGGATATTTTCATCAAAATTATTAGGAAAACAACTTTTCCAAGTTACTTATAAGCTTAACTAAAATCTGCTAGCATTGATTGATTGGTAAAGGAACTTTTCCAAGTACACTATAAGCTTAACTAAAATCTGCTAGCATTGATTGAGTGGTAAAGGGTGATAATGACAGAAAACAAAGAGTGACATACTTTTCCAATTCTTCTACAAAGTACTACTTTTTTGTTTCTGATCGACATTTGTCTCTCTGGAAACAATGAACTTTCAAAGGGTCCAAGTACTGTTTTTACAGGTTTCCATGATTTCATCATACTAATTTATTAGATAGTACTATGAATATGGAGATTAAGATTACCACAGAATGGTAATGCTATAGTTTATTCTATATAGGAAGAGCACAGGCTGCATCTCTGGGCAACAAAGACTAGCTTCCTTTTTGAGATTTCAATAAAATATTTTGCTTAAAGCAAAGGAAAACTGATATTTCATAGACAGTAACTATAAAAAAGAAATCCCACAGAGTTGTAAAGTATGGGTCTATGTCATATCTCCACCAATTTTTGGTCTTAATTGCAAACAATCTGCATGGTTTGAATAAATCTATTTTTTTTTTAAATTTCAACCTATTTTGCCTCATATACTGTGCACTCCTTGTCAACCCTGACTAAGTTATAAAATTGATTCAGCTATCAAAATATCAAAAGCTCTTAAATTCACTAGTGCATGGAGTGTCTCTTATCATTTTGTTTTTTTGGGGGGGGGGGGGGGGGGGGGTTTTCTTCTAAAAGTTTACAACATAAACATACAAACATAAGTACTGATAATTGAGTTTCATTTTAAGCAAATTGAAAAATCTTGAAGAACACATGCTGAGAGACTGTTGGGTATATAGGATTTCCAAGCATTGATCTCTGTCATTTGGTTTATACTTGATTCATTGCCTGCATTTATCTATCTTCTTATCAAGAAAGTCCACTGATGACTGTCCAATATAACTAACTAGTCAGACAACCAAATCCATTAGAGGTGACCGCTAACGACATTAATCATCTTTTTTTGACAGTTCATTACTCTAACTCACTTGACCATCTTCAGAAATAGAAAAATATTGATTACTATTTACTATCAACATAAACATTAACATAATTATATTGAACCTTGTATCTTACTTTTAGTTGTTGTGTCATAAATTTTTAAGTATTTATACTATAAACTCACACCATCCTCACACCACCTCACACCACCATCACAGTAGTCTTTGATGTCAAGTAAGTACTTATACTGCAAATTCACACCACCCTAACACCACCTCCCACACCATCCTCCTACCATATCCCACACCATCCTCACACCATCCTCAGTTCCTCACACCATCCTCAAACACCATCTCACGAACCATCCGCACACCATCCTCACACACCATCCTCACACCATCACACACACCCTCAGAGCAGTATTTGCTCTCATTGAGCACCAAATGTAATTTCCATTTTGTCTATTATTTATATACTTAAATATTATATGATTTAAATAATCATTTAATACCAAACAGAATCAATAAACCAAACTAATTATTGACATGCTCAATGATTTTCCCCAAAAAATAGGAAATAATAAAATACAAATTAAGTGTGAGTTTATCTCTTCCTGATCAGGTCTTACGTTTCTATCATCTTTTTCCATATGAAATGCAATTCATTGTTATCTGATCTCAATTACTATACTTCATTGAACTACAAAGTATGGTTTAGCAATATCCGGCCAAGTCTACTGAATGGGAAAGACTTGTTAAGCCCTATTGACCAAAACGACGAGTATTTGGCTAGCAGAGAGGAAACATTTCAAATGATAGGGCTAGATTTATTGGCACCAAGCAATGCACAGTACTTAGACTGTTTATCTCATATCAATGCGGCTTTAACACAGCATCTTATACATTCGACATAGGTTTTAGTGTTGTGTGGTGCTACCAGCATAATAACAGCTACTGTATATATACATGGATACAGTACAACCCTAACCCAGACAACAAACGACCCTTAAAATCTAACCCCAAGAGAAGTTTTGCTACTTTCATCTTTGGATACACAGTTTAACTCGGGACTTCCCTAACTGGGGTCGTGATACGTTTCTGAAAGTCAAAACTAGAGTACTTTTTGTTGAGCTAACATCTGATATGTCATATAATATAGTAATGTACACAAGTCGTACCTTTCAAAAAACTCTTTTCGCGTTCCATACGCATATGTTGCCGTAGTTGTACCGTACCATGCATGTGATACTTGATCTTTTAAGAAGCACTGTTATGCGTATTATATAGTATAATAATGACTCAGATCGTGTCTCGAAAAGTTGGGGCTTCGTGGAAAACTCTGACATCCACATGGGGTTCGTGGGGGGATAAAGTTAGGGAAACCCTGGTTTAACTAAAGACAAGAAGACATGATTCAACACTGTTGGGGTTAAAGGTTATTATTGTTAATTCTTGCACTAAAACTTGTGAGAAACTTTAAAACTTCTCCTGAACGTGTTGAACTATTGCTTACAGTAAGCTGGTGATGAAGTAACTAACTCTAGTACTGTGGAGCAAGGGACAAGAACAAAGCTACAATGTAGCTACATGAGGTAGCTACGGTATGTACATGGATGAGGCCTATAGCTACCCTGAACTACATGCTACATGAAATAGCTGTGGATGGGACCATGTATAGCTACACGGTAGCTATATGAAATACTGTAGCTACAGTGATGAGGCCATATATAGCTACACTGTAGCTACATGAGGTAGCTATGTACATACAGTAGATGAGGCCTATAGCTACTCTGAACTACATGCTACATGAAATAGCTATGTGGATGGAACCATGTTACTACACGGTAGCTATATGAAATAGCTACAGTGATGAGGCCATATATAGCTACACTGCAGATGTAGCTACATGAGGTAGCTATGTACATGGATGAGGCCTACAGTATAGCTACTCCAAACTACATGAACTAGCTATGGGGATGATACCATGTATAGCACACTGTAGCTACATGAGATAGCTATGTACACGGATGAGGCCTATAGCTATACTATATAGCTATATGAGGTAGTTAAGTACATGGATGAGGCCTATAGCTACTCTGAACTACATGAGCTAGTTATGGGGATGAGGCCATGTATAGCTACACGGTAGCTATATGAAATAGCTACAGTGACGAGGCCTATGGAAGCTCCATAGATATAACCATATATACCTACTTGAGTATTATTGGGAACTAGAGCAGAGGCTCATTGTTGACATAATTTATTATTCTTCAAAGAAGCAGCTGATAAAGTACTCTGCACTGAGAGCTCCTCGGCCTGGTCAAACCCATAAATACTTGTCTTTCCGCAGGAAATGTTTGCATTTCCATGTGGGATAAAAATGACAAATTAAGCAGACATCCCTTCAGGAATATTGACCCTGTACCGATGCAACGATTGACCACGCTCTATTTAGGACGTAAGAAACATATATATAGACTCCACGGTGATTTGGAAATTATAGTAGAAGTGAGGTTATAATAATACTTGGTAACCATTCCCATGATTGTGGTAGTCACCAAACAGAATATAATTTTTGCATACTCAACAAGTGACCATACAGAAAACCAATACCGAGAAACTACAATTCACACAACTCTGCAGTTAAGTGGTCCACCATTGCAGTTGAAGTTAAGGTTTTTACACTGGCCTGGTTGTGGGCACTAAATAAATGATGCTATATTTTTTCCCCAGGTCACTGTATGTAAGAATTCAACAGATATGTAAACCTGGGATTCGAGCCTGTCCTGTCTGCAAAAGAATTAATTAAAGGCATATATATTTATGAGTTTTTCTCACATTTTACATGGTTTGACAATATGTGCTCCTGTCAGTAAAAATAACCAACACACTGGTACCTAATTGGTGCAACATGAAGTTTGACAAGCTGCCAGTATATAATTCCATGGTAACATGTTAAAATATTTCTTTGACATCCAACACTGTGATTCATGTTACACTAGTACTTCATGAAGCTACCATAATATGGAACGCAATAAGGGCAAACTTATTTCGTTGTCTAAACTAAGTTTGTTGTTGTCTAAACTAAAGTTGTTGCTGCTGTTTTACCATGCTGTTGCTCAAACTTTCGTTGTCTAAACTTACGCCGTTGTCTAAATTTACGTTGTCTAAACTTGCCTCCTTGTCTAAACTGACGTTGTTGCCATCGGCCCTGTTCAACAATTGCTCATCCACATGATGTTAAACATAGGCATTTCGCACGAAATTCAACAAACAACACGAGCGCAGGAGAATGCATGATACGTAGTCTGCTACCACTACTACTACTACAGTAGGCCTACTACTGTTACACCTAGAGCCATATTGGTACTCTTACTACTGCTACTACTAGACTCAACAATGGAAAGAATTCTAAACAGTCTAGAGTATAGACTATCCACATATCCTAATTGACGACGTGTGTATATAGTAAGCATATGCTGCGCAAGTTGCATTTCGTGTGGAAAGCTATTTTTTACAACGTAAGTTTAGACAACGACGTAAGTTGCCCTTTTCGCGTTCCATACCATAATAGACTGCTAAGAGCCTCTGGTAATCCTAACACTGGTATTTACCTCCTTTGTTTGAACTTTAGTCACAACACCATTCACTCCATTGTGAAACTGTGTACTAACCATAAGAATGGCTGCACAGCCACTCACTTTACAGGTAAAGTGCAGGCTACCTCATTACACTTTGGTTAATTTGGAAACATATCCAATGGCTGAGTCACTCTCATATGAGCAATAAGGCCTTGTTCACATTTAAGAAAGCAGAGGGGGATTATTGATATTAAGTCCACGAGGAGGATCAACTAGTTAAGAACAAGACGCATTCACATTTAAGAACGAGTGAGTTTCACATTAAGTCCGCTTGCGAGATTAATATACTGCGCAGTCGTGAAAAGGTCATATCAGCTGTTTACATTTCCCTGTGCTTCGCCGTTGCCATATGTGCTGTACTAGTAAATACTACTTCGTATGCCACTGCGCCGCATTGATCAATCATCGTACATAGACAGTATACTGTATTCAGACCACACCCTACCACTACCATTACCACTACACGTTAACCCAGATTAGAATTTCTTCCAAACACTTCAAATGGAGGAGCCAACGAATTTCCTAGTCAGTGTGTCACTTCTAATGTCGAATTTGATGCTAATCTAACGTTGAAGGCACTTAATGTTAGGTATAAAGATCTAGTAAGGTCTATGCGTAGGCTAATGTAACTTCATTATAGGCTAGGCCATGAAATGACTTTAGCCTTTTACTAACTGCCTTAGCAACCGAACCCAAAACCATCCGTTTTGATATAACATAAAATTACCGATTTTGGCCTCTTAAAAATTCTGTGAGTATGGCGTACAATGGATTAAAGTTTATTAGGTTTAAGTGGACTTTCGTTTAGTTTGTTTTCTTCTCACAACCTTTACGGTGGCTTTTCAGCAGTATTGGTCGAATCGGTTCAACTGATAATGAAATGGTTCACGTATAGCGTCGTTTGGTACAAACAAAAACACACGCATGTACTGCACGCTCAAAATACCCGCCCAATTGCAACTGGATAGAGCGGTTAGTATATGGCTTAACAGGAAATCTCGGGTCACTATTAAGTCCGCGACTGTTCACATTCCACTTATTAAGAATGCAAGAAGTATTGAAGAAACCCCATAAGGAGCATTATTCTTAAGACCGCAGGGGGACTTGAAGTCAGAGTACGCGAGCGTTCACACTTAGGGAATTAATCCCCCTTGCGGACTTGAAGTACGGGTGCACTTCTTAAGTGTGAACAAGGCCTAAGTGACTATTTTAAGCAACTGAGCTGATTATGCATTCCTTATGCAATCATTAAGCTATACACTATCATGTACAAATGTATATTGCTGAGATGAATTTACAGTTTACAGACTTACTACATTGTCTAATTGTAACACAGTGTTGATTGATCAAAATGTGATTATCTTTGTTCAACTGCTAAGACAATTAACCTAAAACTTTTCTTTGAAAGATTACTATATCATTAAGAAATTAAATTTAATCCTTTGTCAACCAGACACTCCACTGCTTTTAGAATTAATCAGGTGCAAACTCACTCAAACTAATACTGAAGGAGGAGGTCAGATCAAACTCCTGCATTGTAATGGCATGGGAAAAGAAGTTCGTTGGCTTATATGGAAAACTTAATACTTCCTGAAAACTTACTACTTCCACATATTTGGTACCTGAGATGTACTGTACATATAGGATTCATAGTAACAGAGTACTCATATTGCTGTCCTATCTCCCCTCCATATACTTCCCCTCCACTAACTCCCCCTTCCCCTCCACTAACTCCCCCTCCCCCATTCCCCTCCACTAACTCCCCCCCCATTCCCTCATTCATGCTCCTAAATTTGGCTTTCACTGTGTATGCATTGACATGTCTAATCTTTTTGGATTTCCCATTACTTTTCTTGACCCTGACCTAAACTTCAGACTACCTTGATAATGTTTATTTTCATGCCTGCCATCTTTCTAACAGATCATTCTTTTTTCATTTTCATTGGTGATAAATATCTCTATTTTCAGACATATCCAAAATTCAGAATATCATCTTACCACACTGGATACTCATCACCATAGCAACCAGGATGTTGTCTGATGAGCAGATAAGATGTATATCAAATTTTATGAGTAAAGGAGGGTTCAAATAAAAGGTTGTTGCCAAACACAGTTCTATTTCGCAAATGACACATGTCATTGCCATAGCAACAAAAGCAACTAACTAGTGTTACAGGCACTGGAACATTATCAATTAGGAGAGCAAACAGTCTTACCTGATCCAAATAGAAGGCCTATAAAGCCAATGCCCAACAGACAAGCATGTCACAATGTGCTTGATCAGGCCTGTGCATTAACTCTTTAAAACAACTTGGGCAAGTAGCTTCCAGAACTCACTTGTCCTTATCATATTTTACTTAAAATTACCCTGAAATGGCAGAAAATACACGGGCGACTAGAATGGTAACAGGATAAATTTGTTATTGTAATTTGCACCATTGTTTCTGTAACACATGTTCTATGGTTATTGTGGATGTTAGTGATGCTGAACATTGTGATGTTAATGTTTTTTTGCATTATTGTTTTAAGAAATATTCATGTCTGCAGGATATCTTAATTGAAAAAATCAATCCTGAATCAAAGTAATTATATTACTCTACCATTGTTTTTGTACATATGATGGTCATGTCATTACGTAGCAACTGAAAACAATCAAGAATCGAGAAGAAAATGCTTGTAAAGATTAATCAGTAAAGCAACTCATTCATATAGTTATAGCTACACAAATGAAAGTCATGTAGTATGCACATAAAATTAAACAATCACCCCTTTTCCTTATGTGGTATGTACCATATGACATGATACGTCACTATAATTCGTTCCAACCAACTATTTTGACTGACTCAATTTAAATGTGGAGGTTACTACTCCTATAAAGGGGTTCCCCTATAAACATTTCCCAAGTTCATAAACTGAGCACCATAACCTAAACTGACTTAAACAAGTCTGATTTCATGCGATAAAGTCAACAGGCTGTTAGGGTGTGACTGCTGTCTCATACAGTTAACTCAGTGGATAATTAGTATTGACTGTGTATTGATTGTGTATTTAGTAAAAAGATATTCCAAGGACGGATCAAGAACGAGCTCTGTAGATGGACAAGTACTTGATTTCATCGTGGATATGTTGTTCATTTCTGCTAGGTTTAAAAGAATGAAAAAAAAAGGGCCCCAAGCCCCCAAAACCAACAAGGCCGAACCGAAATTCAAACAAAACCATAAAAAAATTTAAAAAGTTTGGATAAAAGATAGTTTGCCGAAAGAAATCAGCAAGCAAACACCGAGACAGAAAAAAAAAAAAGAAAGCCAGCCACCCAAAAAAAAAAAACAAACGAAAGAAATCAACCTAAGGGATGGGACCAGCCATACATACCAAAAACAATGCCGTAAGGAAAAAAAATAAAAGACAGCCAGCAACAAACAAAGCAACCTGAACTAACTCTGACTGAAGGAAAGACAGAACAAAGAAAGAAAAAAAAACAAAAAAAAACCACAAACAATAAATAGCAAACAAACCACCCACTAGCTAGGCAAGCCAGCCGGGACGAGAACACACACAGTAAAGATACGTACAGCCAGGTAACCAACCCCAGCCAAATAAAAAACAAACTCAAACAAACCTCACGCAGAAATACAGACTAGATACACGCTACTGACGGTTACAAACAATCCACTCACAATAAATACAGACACAAACAAAACGAACGCTTTCATCAAACAAACTAAATTAGCAAGCAAAAACATGAAAACAAGAACAACAAGGTGGAAAACAAACCGGGAAAACCCCTTGGAAAAAAAAAAAAAAAGGAAAAAAAAAAAGGAAGGCCAACCAACAAAGGGCAAAAAATTTGAAATCAAGGGGCAAAATAGAGCTAGAAATGTCACAAATTGCTCATCAGTATAGAAAGATAAATAATTATTTCATAGATGATGTAAAGGTGTTGTAAACTATCGAGGAAACACTCATCATTTCACTATAAGTTTAATCTGTGTTTTCCTCTGCAGGTGCAAACATGTTCAACAAGCAGAAACAGCTGCTGCTCCTTACACTTTTAGTGGTCATCTTCACTGAGGGTGTTCTCGGTGCCCAGTACTGTCCACCATTCTGGACACAGTTTCACCTGCCAACTGGTGTCTTCTGCTACCGTTTCTTTGGGCTAAAGCAGACATGGTTTGAGGCTGAGCAGACATGTGCAAGTTTTACAGCCTGCGAGGGCAGGGAACTGGCCCACCTTGTCTCAGTAACTAATTTCAACGAAGAGGTCTTCATCACAGAATACAGGCAATTTATGTTGGGGTTTTTTGGATTAGGTGAGTAGTACACACAGTGTTGTAGCCACGCCGGTCGGCGCCGGTCGGGCGTAACCGCCACTAGTGCTTGCCGACCGGCACTCAGAGTAAATCAGTATCCTACCGACCGGCACTCAAGCTTCCTACCGACCGTCACAAAAATCAGTGAATCTTGTATTAAATGAAATCAAAATACACTGAAAATTACCTGTGTCAAACTCGAAATAATTTGTTCACAAATTTACCCAAAATAGGCCTATTACTATTCTGAATCAGAATTTAGAATACTGTAGTCCGATTCTCTAGCCTGAACAAAACCAAATAAAAACCTGGGTAACTAGTAATACTACGAAACTATGATCATCAACGCAACGAGCGAACCATAACTCACAAGCGCAGACACGGTAATCATAACAGCTGCATGCAGTACACGTGTGAGTGATACGTACGAGAGCAGTGGCGGAGCGTCCATACAGTCAGGGGGGCGGATGCCCCCCCCCCTAACGGACTCAAATGGACTGCTGGCGCCCTTTTCACCTCTTTACCACTTTTTACTTATTCGCGATTATTGCCTTTTTTATTGCGCTCTCATCTACCTATTGACATTTGTCACATTTTGTTGGTATAATTTGGCGATTACACCTATTTATTCTTCGTTTATCTGCAAATTAGCCAGGCCCGGAAAGGGTCATTTCCGGCGATCTAGGGAGTATCTTTATTCAAAAAAATTCTGTACGCTACGCGCCAACCTGTGGTGGCGCTCCGCTTAGATAGTGTCGAAAGATGATCATCAACGCAACGAGCGAGCCATAACTCACAAGCGCAGACACGGACAGACCATTCTCGCCCCTCCTGACCGATACCCCTAGCTCCGCCACTGTACGAGAGAGCAATCACACACATATTTACTGTGACAACAACGTCAATACATTTCGCTCGTACATTCGGAAATTTGTATCGCAATTGTCGGAAAGTTTAGGTTTCTGTGTAGCGTTTTTGGGCGGGTTTCAAAATATTTATCGCAATATGTATAAAATAGGGGTAGAATAGAGCCACCTAAAGGAAATCAACTAAAACCCTGTATCTTCAGGGGCTTCGCCCCTCGAACCCCACCAAGGGCCCCTGGACCTCACGCAGAGGAGGGCTCGCTATGCTCGCGGGCTGGCTTCGCTCGCCATCGTCAGACAAATTAGCCGCCACTCTCTTCAAATTAGCCGGCACTCACCTTCTCCTGGCTACAACACTGAGTACACAGTACACACAGACCATATCTTACTAAATGGTTGGAAAGAAGAGGACAAGGAAAAGGAGAGGAAAAGGGGAGGGAGCAAAGGGGGGGGGGAGCAATTGGGAGAAAATTAGATGGGGAGCCAAGGGGAGGGGGAGAAACTGGGATGAGCAATGGGGAGGAGGAGGAACAATGGGGAGGAGAAATAGGAGGGAGAGAAAAGGGAAAGGAGGAGCAAAGGGGAGGAGGAGCAAATTGGTTGGGGAGCCAAGGGGAGGGGGAGCAAATGGGATGAACAAAGGGGAGGAGGAGGGGAGTAAATGGGAGGAGCAAAGGTAAGGGGGAGCAAATGGGAAGGGGAACAAATGGGAAGGGGAACAAATGGGAGGAACAATAGGGAGGAGCAAATGGGAAGGAGAGAAAAGGGAAGGAGCAAAGGGGAGGAGTAAATGGGAGGGAGTAAATGGGAGGGGGAGTAAATGGGAGGAGGAGCAAAGGGAAGGAGGATCAAGTGGGAGGGGGAACAAATGGGAGGAGCAAAGGAGAGGAGGAACAATGGGGAGGAGCAAATGGGAGGGAGAGCAAAGGGGAGGAGGAGCAAAGGGGAGGAGGATCAAGTGGGAGGGGGAACAAATGGGAGGAGCAAAGGGGAGGAGAAACAATGGGGAGGAGCAAATGGGAGGGAGAGCAAAGGGGAGGAGGAGCAAAGGGGAGGAGGAGTAAATGGGAGGGGGAGTAAATGGGAGGAGGTATTGAACTGCTGGGACCTTTTCACATACATTTGCAAATACTACTAGGATGGCCAACACTCTGGTATGACTTAATTTGAGGAATGCAAATTATTCAGGTTTCGTATGCATGTCGGTATTACTTTGTTTGTTTCACTGTGTATTAAAAGACATCGTCATAGCACATAAACATTCTTTATCAGTCAATATAAGAAACTTTTCATCCACAGGAGAGCCAGGAATGTGGATTGGTTACAACGACCTGGACATAGAAGCTGATTGGAAGTGGACAGACCCTTACATCCAAAGTGATTTCAACAACTGGGGGACCCGCTCACCAAAAACGAAAACTTCTAAGAATAGATTTGACTGTGCATATCAACTTGTGACGAACAGTGGGAGGTCACGTTGGAAAGACAAAGACTGCAAGGAGCAGCATGCATTTATGTGTAAAATGGGAGCGCTGTAGGATCATCAGAGGAGTGTATACATGCATGCAGGGGGGGGTGGAAGAGCTAGGAACAAAATGGGGGTGCTGTAGACTTGTCCAGGGAAGTGCACAGGGTGGGTGTCCAAGACAGATAATCTGTACATATACAGTATGTAGGGTAAGGTTTAAAAAAGTTGTCAAATTAGACAAAAATGGACAGGAAGGAGGAGAGCGTGGTGATGAGGAGAAAGTTACTGAGTATGATGGCTAATCAGGAGGTGAGTGAACAGGAGAAAGGTACGTAGTGGGATGGCTAATCAGGAGGTGGGTAAACAGGAGCAAGGTACTGAGTATGATGGCTAATCAGGAGGTGGGTAAACAGGAGAAAGGTGCTGAGTGGGATGGCTAATCAGGAGGTGGGTAAATAGGAGAAAGGTACTTAGTGGGATGGCTAATCAGGAGGTGGGTAAATAGGAGAAAGATACTGAGTATGATGGCTAATCAGGAGGTGGGTAAACAGGAGAAAGGTGCTGAGTGGGATGGCTAATCAGGAGGTGGGTAAATAGGAGAAAGGTACTTAGTGGGATGGCTAATCAGGAGGTGGGTAAATAGGAGAAAGATACTGAGTGGGATGGCTAATCAGGAGGTGGGTAAACAGGAGAAAGGTACTGAGTGGGATGGCTAATCAGGAGGTGGGTAAACAGGAGAAAGGTACTGAGTGGGATGGCTAATCAGGAGGTGGATAAACAGAGATAGAGAGAGAGGCAGGAATGCAACAAGGAATCACATAGTTGCGTGTATGATGATAGCATGGAAGAATCAAGATAGAATATTAGAAAACTCAGGCAGAGAGAAAGCATAGATATGGTTGGAGAAAGCATAGGACTGGCTAAAGAAATACCTATAGGTTGGCCAGAGAAAGCATACAACTAGGACAGAAACACCTACGTATAACTGTGAATGGAACGAAGAGTATGGACAAGAGAACTGTACAGTTATATACATGGTTGCATCTACAGTAAACAATTCAGGATTTATAAACAAAAGGTGTATCTATTATCACTGTTGTTACGATGCTAAACTAATTACTGGACCACACACACATCAGTGTAAAGCTTACAGACATGCCTGTAATGAGGAGAAGATGTAAATGTTAAAGCTAGATCAGTTTCTGATATTATTATTATTACAAAGTTTTGAACATGAAGAACCCGGGTAACTACTATTTGAACAAGGCAATCACTGTATTGGTTTCTTCATTATATCAACTAATTTGGTAAACACTTTCTTTTATGTTTTTTATTAAACTTCATAGCAATCTGGGAAGATGTTTAGTCAGAGGGACATCAATATTTTATGGGAAATTCAACACATTAATTTGAAAGGTACTGGATATGTGAATGTGATGCTAACACATGTACCCATTTCTTCTCTGAGGTTAAGAAAACATGTTTTGTCCTTCGTAAGGTTAATACATTAGGTCGATCCTCTATATATTTTGTTAATCTCCAACTTGATAAGAAACAGTACTTAACATTTAAGAACGCTCTACAAAACATTACATGATAATTGAAAATATAATCTATAAAACAACATTGTATAATTAAGATAAATGCAGTTTGTATTTGCTATTATAGTTTGTTACAATTATTTGTCTTATGCAGTTTTTATTTTCATTCATACTACTCTCACAATTAATAGATGCTCAGTAACATTTTACCAGAGTTTGTAAGAATGTCATTTTTCATCTACAGTGGTACAGCAAGTTGTGGTATCTATACAACCAGGACTGTATTTACGTCATCAGTTGGCCTATGGTGCCAACCATTTTAAGATAACATGCTTAGTGTCATAAGACAACTTGCAAGCAGCATCATGTAAGAATTTAACAGCATGATACCAGTATCATTTTGCAGAACCAAGCTACCAGTATCATAAAGTGACAGCATGCTACCAGAATCAGAGTGTCTACATGCTTCCAGAATTAGAGTGACAGAAAGCTACCAGAATTAGAGTGACAGCATGCTACTAGCATGCTACAGTATCATAAATGACAGCATGCTACAGTGTCATAGAGTGACAGCATACTACCAGATTCATATTGTCATAGCATGCTACCAGTATCATAAATGACAAAAATGCTAGTGTCATAGAGTGACAGTACCAGAATTAGAGTGACAGAAAGCTACCAGAATTAGAGTGACAGCATGCTACTAGCATGCTACAGTATCATAAATGACAGCATGCTACAGTGTCGTAGAGTGACAGCATGCTACCAGAATTAGAGTGACAGCATGCTATAGTATCATTAATGACAGCATGCTACAGTATCATAAAGTGACAGCATGCTACCAGAATAAGATGACAGCATGCTACCAGAATTAGAGTGACAGCATGCTACAGTATCATAAATGACAGCATGCTACAGTGTCGTAGAGTGACAGCATGCTACCAGAAGCATATTGTCATAGCATGCTACCAGTATCATAAATGACAGCTTGCTACTGTACAATATCATAAAGTGACAGCATGCTACCAGAAACAGAGTGACTGCATGCTACCAGAATTATAGTGACAGCATGCTACCAGAATTATAGTGACAGCATACTACACTTATCATAAATGACAGCATGGTACAGTGTCATAGAGTGACAGCAGCATGCTACCAGAATTATTTTGTCATAGCATGTAACTGTACCAGTATCAGAAATAACAGCCTGCTACAGTATCTTAAAGTGACAGGATACTACCAGAATTAGAGTGAAAGCATGCTACCAGATTCATAAAGTGACAGCATTTAAAATAATAATAATCTAATAATAATCAGCAGTTAATGTTACGATGCTTAAGCGACCAAAAATGTGGGAGAAACTGGCAAGGGCTTATGGATTACAACTCGCATATGGGGTGGCTTCCAATTCAACATTTTTAACTCAAATCTGGAATCTTTTCAATTTAGAAAGTCATTTCAGATGGGAAAACCGTAGATTGCTCTTGGATGAAAAACCCACCTTACTATGACCCGGCCGGGTTTTGAACCCCGAACCTCCCGATTGCTAAGCCTCATTGCTTCAAATACCTGCCTTTATCCACAGCACTGGTACTATATATTATATAGTGCAGTGCTACCAGTACGATATACAGTTCCAGTTATCATATAGTAAGACCATGCTAACATTACATGTAGTATATATAGTGCTAGCAATACCATTTACAGTAACACTACTGTATACTACCAGGACCACTAAGTAGCAATAGGACTCCTATGTTGTGCCTCTATCCGCACTATTAAGGAAATGATATTACTTGTTACACCCCGACTGTGAGAAAAACATCATTGTTTCAGTTCCATTGCG
This sequence comes from Apostichopus parvimensis, assembly GCA_000934455.1. NCBI lineage: Eukaryota > Metazoa > Echinodermata > Holothuroidea > Aspidochirotida > Stichopodidae > Apostichopus > Apostichopus parvimensis. Next base: position 48,372 of record KN887111.1, read on the forward strand.
GAAATAATGAATGAGTCAATGACTGATTAATTTCTAAGGATTTTATTTAAATCATTAAATAAGAACCAGAAGGACTCGAACAGATACTTGATTCTGTTATTTCCTGTAAGGTGACTGCCCTTAACCATGTAATGCATTGTTTATATTATCTAATCTATTCTTGGATACATCACTGTTTCATTGTCAAAACGTGTCCATCTTTTCAGGGTTGAAATAATGAATGAGTCAATGACTGATTAATGCTAAGGATTTTATTTAAACCATTAAATAAGCACCAGAAGATACTTGATTCTGTTATTTCCTGTAAGGTGACTGCCCTTAACCATGTAATGCACTGTATATATAATCTAATCTATTCTTGGATACATTACTGTATCTTTGTCAGAACGTGTCTATCGTTTCAGGGTTGATGGAATACATATAGATATAAGCACAAGGTATGTAGCTGAACCAAACATGAAAATAATGAAGGGGGGGAGGGGACAAGAGCAGTAACCTTGTAACCAAACCACATAAATCAAACAAGACATAAACAATGTAACAAATGTAGTGAATCAAAATTCAAGTTACCAAACAAATATTACCCTCTGGAAAAGTGTTATCCCAAGAAAAACGTTACAGAGATCAGAGTACTCCGGGAATCAATGAATAGTTCAAGAAAAATTGTCATTTATGTTTTGCAAGAGGGAGTTAAAGTTACCATCATGAAACAGTCAAATGTCAGGGTGCCTCACAGTTGAAATTGACAGCCAGTTTGTGTAATAATTTTAAAGAACCTCCAGGGACTAGCTACTTTGGCTGAAAGATTATAAGTACAACAGCAGAAACATTTCCCAGACTTTGGAGAGGATCACAACTTTTCAGTTTGGAAATTTAAACCTCTTGGGTGACATTTTGTTTGAGGTATATATCAATGCAAGTTTACCTTGTTATTCGCATTATTTTATCAACTCTAATGTGACAACATACAGCTGGGCTAATGTGCTGAGTATGACCTATGTACTTTAAGTTATAATGCAAGGTCTTTAAAGGCATTGAAGACTCGCCCCAAACCGTGTGCGGCCATCTAAAAAAGTTAACTTTCCATTGCTTGCAAGTGACGTTTTGTTAGTGTCCCTACAAAATGCAGACAGTACAGTAATGAAACGTGATACCATGTTATCTTTAGCTGGACCTGAGATGTCCATCGCTGTATTGTTTGTACACTGTGCTGTGGGTATTGACCGAAGATGTATATACCGACTGTACACTAGTGTCTAATTACCGACGGTAGCAAGCTGTGTGTGTGTATTTTCTGGGATCGATGGTGGTGTCTAACACTTCTGTTACACCTCATTCGAAACTTGGTCAGATAACCGGCACTAGACGTTTCTTCGTGCGCGAGTCTTCACACCCTTTAATAAGTGAAGCCTCCTCCAGTGAGAGAATGAAAACAACATTACATAATGAACACTGAAGTATAAACCATGTACCAATTTATGTGTTACCTTCCTTTGGTTGACTGTAGGAACACAAGATATTAAATTAATAGAGAGTAACATATTGCTAGGAAATATGTAATAACAAAGAATATGGCCAAACAATAGCTCCCTTTGCTTGGTCAAACTAAATAAATGTATAAATTTCTAATACACAGGGAAGATATGTATATAAATTTCTAATGTACAGGGAAGATATATAGAAATTTCTAATAAACAGGGAAAATATATTTCAAATTAACAGGGAAGATATGTCGAAATTTCTAATTACCAGGGAAGATATGTAGAAATTTCTAATAAACAGGGAAGATGGGTATTTTTTATTCCTTCACCTCATTCACTCCCTCCATCTTAGTCTATTCCTCCCCTGCCCAAAAGTGGTAACAAAATCTCTTCTATAATTTACAGCATAAAAAAACATATTTATTTGATAAAACTGATCAAACAGACACTACACATAAGAGGACCCAGTGCATGGTATTAGATAATAATGAAGGAAGCTACGTTTATGTCTAGCAACACTTACATGCCATATACAAAAAAAACACAGGTATACGCATCATCATCTGTCTAAATCATTCAAACTAACATCTGTTCTGAAATGGATGTATATCCCCACATTGGTTTAAAACATTAGCATCAAAAGTCTACCCATCAAAAGTCAATGAAAAGACATAAAGTGGATATTACAGCACTGGACACTCAATGAGCTGTGTGGACATGAAGATATATATAACTAACAAGTATTCTACCAGCATTGTAGAATTACAATCTGCTGTTTGACAGTGTAGAAATAAAGACATCTGCTTTTCATAAAATCACCCGGAAGTACACAAATGTGATATTAATCTCAGATGAAAGTCTTGTCTGTATATTAAATACTCAATATCTTTGAAAGCCAACAGGGTTAACCAATCTGCTCTAGTCAGTTAAAGTCTCAATACGTGTTTGTTGATGAATTTCGGAAAACATAATTTCCGAAGCAGATTCAATGTTTCTTATTCTAAATGCACTCTGACCAGGTGGGTTTCATGGAGAAAAGCTGTGGCAATCTAAAGATAGAAATTTATTTTCTGTTGCCCTAGTTACGGCTCGAAGGATTTACTGTAAAATCACTGTTACCGCCCATATCAGCATTTTCATTACACAAATGTAACTAGATATATACTTGTATCATCCACTTTTTACAATTCCACAGAGGAAACCTTTGAAAACACCTGTTTATTCATTGCAATGGAAGGAAATGACACAATTTCGTGAGCTACATCGGTAAGACCGAAAGAAAGATACTATTCAAGAGAAGGGACCCAAGACAGGCTAGCCACGAAAGTGAAAGTAGTCCTAGGCCTAACGGTCGTAAACAAAAAGAGATTTGATTGGCGCATGATCTCTTTGTAGAAGTTTGTAGAATCTACGGACTTGTTAATATATCTGGCGAATTTTATTCAGCTCAAAATGTTTAACAACAGATAACTCAATGAAAAAAATAAAGAATATTGATATGGAAGATGCATAGATTGGTGTCATTTTCACTGAGCTTTTAGTGCAGTAAGCTGGAAAGGTTGAAGTTTAAATTTGGCAAACACGTACTGAGACTTTTTAAAGTCTTCTGATTCACAAAGTTGCACGGAGCTTTAACTTAGCCACATGTTTATTTTCTATGGGATTCCTCCTTCTCCTCCTCCTCCTCCTCCTCCAACATTTTAATATTTTGGTGCTTTCCTTCTTCCAATATTTTAATAATATAATATAATAATATATTAATAATATCATGTTTTCTTATCTCTCTTTCACCAAGCTAAAACTCTTGACGGTACACTTTTGAAAATCAAAGTTTTCACATGAAGGCCTTTCATTAATTACAGATGAATGGAGAGGTAATGTAAGGGAGGGGGGGGGGGATGGATAGAGATGCAGAACAAAATGATTAACGGGGAAAGATGATAGTACAGTACTACATCATCAAACATATAAAAAGCCATATTCCTGAAATATTTCTTCAATCATAAAAACTCCCTAATGTTTTCCTGGGTATTTACTATCATTTGTTGAAAAAACTAGGTTAATGTTTTGTTTTTTACCAAAAAAAAAATATTCATGGATCAGCCGGCACTTGAATTTGTGTCAAAACCATATTAAAATATACTCTATGAGACTACACACTTCCCTGGTAACTCAGCCAAAGCGAGTGTGCTACGACAAGCCCCTCCCTCCAACTTCCCTCTCCCCCCCCTAAAAAAAAAAACAGTAGACAGAAAACTATCACATGTACCCGAACTGATTTGTCACTCAATAAAAAGCAAAAACTGGATAAAATTAAACAACTCTTATCTTAAGATCTGCAGATGAATTCTCAAGAGGGTATAAGCTTGGCATTAGAGTTGTATTTTTAGACGGAATGTAGAGAATTATGTCATTTCTAGTTAGGGATGTAACCTATGCAAACGATTTTGGCCTTCTCTTTGTGGCTTTTTTCCCCATATTACCCTTTCTGCAGTTTGCATTGTAAATACAGTTTGGGCCAGTCAAACATCTAGTTTGGCTGTAAAATTGTGTTATTTCTATCCCAGGTCTAAATTCAGTGAGGGGGGGGGGGGGTTCGTCAAAGCTTCAAAAATTCAAGAAATGCTCATTTCAGGCTTATAACTTGGACAGCAAGAGTTCAGGATATCTGGAATACTTCAATCAAATAAAGCCATTTCCTGTTTCCATTTGGAGAGGATAATAAATTGTTTCCACTGCAGTTAATAACAAGAAACGCACCGTGCAACCAAAACAAAAACTGTTCGGTATTACTCAAGAATCTGGAGCAGTTTCAATCTTTGTTTCCGGTACTTTGTTTGGCAGAAGCAATTAAGATAAAGATCAATTTAAACTTGATGTCACCACCCGTATTTAGAACTATTGGCACATTTTTACTAACATAGCTAACTTTTATACTTCTTTAGCCATACCTAGTGTGATTTTGGTAATGTTCTGCTACCTATTTTATACTTAACTTTCATACAATGCTGTTCATGCTTCCATCAACCAATGAAGAAAAATTGACCATTCGTAAAAGTTCGGATTTGGCATTTCGAACTCATAAATTAATTGCTTTTTAACATTCAATGATAAACAAAGATTATTGTCTTGATTTAATCGACTGCAGTCTTTACTTGTGTAATACTCAGCAGGTTAGCTCAAATTAAAAGATTAAAATTAAAACAAAGCAGAAAGCCAGCAGGCTGATTGATTCCTTGCCTTCTAAGTTTATAGATGGAATCACCTGATTGATAGAACAATTGAGGATTGTGTCCCAAAGTCAAGTACAAGACCATCCTAAAAGAGTTCCAGATAACTTGACAATTACAAAGGTAATGCCCTTCTGAAAGTTGATGACAATGACAGCCATTAGTATACCCTCTCATCCACTTAAAAGAGCAAAGGTCAAATCCTGTGATAGTTACTGATATAGTAAAGCCATTCATCAATGAAATGGTGATCAAAGTTAAAATCATGATCTGAGGGTCCTTTTGGAGGAAGGGGTTAGATCTGTCATACCGTTTCTCCTAATTTCATTTTGGCAGCTTAAAGACCTAATGTTGCTTGTCCCAGGCTTTCAGCTATTATGAGTGATGAACGGTTTTGCTGAAATAATAGAACTGGGACTTACAGTAGGTTTTCAGAAATGGTGGCCAATTTGGCCAAACTTTACATTTTGACCACTGACCACCTCAAATGCCTTTGATCTCAACAGAAACAAAAGGGTTCTTGTGCTCAATAAGTTGCTTCCATGTAAATTGAAGCTTTCCATTTTGAGTGTGATAGCTACAAACAAGGTTTCACACTTTGACCTCAAATGACCTTTGACCTCCACAGAAAACAATTACAATTTCTTCTCAATAAAGTGCATCCACATAAAAATGTTGAAGATCAAGCATTCTAAAAGAACACATCATCTATATCATGTTTTATTTCCCAGTTATTGGATTTATAATCTTTGAAGATAAATAGAAGTATTTTGATTCTATATCTGTCACTAAGAGCAAGGCCGTTTCCTGGAATACAATCGCACACTCTGTCTTCCACAAGTTAAGATGGGTGTGAACTTTAGTTCAACACTACAGATGTTTTATATTCTTAAGAAAAATGTGCTTTGCAGAGGGCAGAGCACAGGAAAAGGTCTTCTTGGCATTGCTTCAAATTTTCTCAGAGTTAACAACTTTATCGATTTTTTAGTTGTTGACCTCAAGTGACCTTTAACCTCCACCCAAAAACAGTTACAGTTTCTGCAAATTTTCTCAGAGTTAACAACTTTAAAGTGATAGTGTCAATCATATACTCCTCCTACATGGTGTGTATTACAAATGCAATGTATTATGTTCCCTTGCTGTCTACAAGAAGGTATACACACCTTAAGGCTGCCATTCCTTCCCTCCCACAGCTTTCCATCCCATCAAGTGTATTTTAATACCCTGCACTGCTGCACCTTGCGTATTCTTGGTAATTTGGCATAAAGACATGTCTCCTGGTATATAATCATGAGTACCTTTCATCATAACAACATATTCCTACATTGCACATACCATTTATTTATTCACTATCCACCCCTTCCCCCCTCCTGTGCACCTGTCCAAGCAGCACTTGCTTGTATCACGTGATTATACATATGATTACAACTTCAAATGAAGCTTTCATTAAAGCTCAATTTTCTTGCCTGATTTTGATCAAGTATTTGATGTTGCAATACACTTACAACCATGTTTATGTCTATCTGTTTCTTCAAAAGGGAAAGTAACATTTGTTTGATTTTCCACATTGCAAACCTTATATAATTGTACGGAGTAATATAATGTGTCAGTTCGATGAAATGTCGGAGGATTGAATAAAAGTATTTGCTCGTTTATCTTGACCGGTGATAGAACCCATGAGAAGTGTCATGGTGTAATCCGTTTCAATCTAGTAGGCTTTACCATTCAGAATACTTGCTGATCCAACTCAACTATTTGCTCTAACACTCCATGAGTCTAGTCTACCTGGTAACCAAGCAACGATACTTGACCATGGGTACCTGGATGGCCAGAGATCAGATGCATCCCTGAAGTTGGTGAATGATACAGATAAAAATCCATTTAGGATCAGAACCTAATCTCCCAAAGAATTAAGGAACTCTTTAATCTCCTGTGAGGTCTTTGTCATGTGAGGGCTTCAAACAGACCAATCACAATACTCTTTATCACTACTCCCAGACAGCTGTTACTTAAAGGGTCAAAGGTCACAGAATAATAACCTGGTGGATTTACAACTATCTGGTATATTTATCTGGATTGAGAAGTAGATGCTGTCCATTTACATCATCAATTTTGGTTCATAAGAGGTGAGAATATTGAATTCCAACACCAACTTCCAGCTTACAGACCTAATTTATTTACACACTTTATTAATTTTTTGTTAAAAAATGGGCATGTAGAAAGTTGCTGTATTACATGTTAACATTCACCTGTTTCCCTAGATACACAATGTACAGGCTATGGTACAGAGTAACAGCAGATTGAGCAGCAGAGGGGTAGGGGAGAGATGTGAGAAGGACAACTGTAGAATAGTTAGGGTCAATAGGAGATAGCATGGAGATAGGCATGAGATCCACACCATGGAATAGAGTCAATTGGAGCTGAGCATGAAGACAGGCATGAGATCCACACTATGTAGAGTCAATTGGAGTTGATCATGGAGATAGCATGAGATCCACACTATTAAATAGAGTCAATTGGAGCTGAGCATAGAGACAGGCATGAGATCCACACCATGAAATAGAGTCAATTGGAGCTGGGCATGGAGATAGGCATGAGATCCACACCATAGAATAGAGTCAATTGGAGCTGAGCATAGAGACAGGCATGACATCCACACCATGATATAGAGTCAATTGGAGCTGAGCATAGAGACAGGCATGAGATCCACACCATAGAATAGAGTGAATAGAAGCTGAGATAGGCAAACTGTGCTGTGAGAGCAGCAGGTATCAAGAATTACTCCCATCAGGCAAACTTGATCCACCACTTTTCACTTCTTGTTGCCCTTTACAAGGCACTACCTTATAAAGGTTACAATAACATTTTGATAATTCATCTTTCTATCCTTCTCTTGTTTACTCAATAACTGAGGATACATGATCACCCCTAACATGAGAGAAATACCTGACATGAACTATAGAGTAAATACTTTACTTCACTGAATCTCTGAATCATGAGTTTGCTTGTGGTCTTGTTTATCTTAAACTTCAAACAGGTACCTTCAACAAAATCAATTTTTATTATGTTTATTCCACAATAAATTACAACACTAGCTGTTAACAAACAATGCATTCTATGACAGGGATTAGTAACAGACAAAGAAATTTATTCCCACATGAACAAAAATAACATTCTCAATATCTGAGGGCCAGGATTCTAGCAAAATATAGTTGAACAATTGAAAAACAAACTCACAGAATATATACACAAACATACCCTACAGTGTCACATTGTAGCCTACATCTATTGCCTCTATTACTCAGAAGTAGGGTAGGTCCTTTGTAACAACATTTTCTGATGGGTATCCCTGTTTCTTTCCTAAAGGGAGTTAATGGTTTTCCCTATTAGAAGGGCCACTAGTGTGTGTTTTAAGCAACAAGAGTATCAACTTTTTGAAGCAGATACCATTGCCTGGATAACCATAGTTGAAGATCACAAGTTGAGATCTATTTTATATTGGGCCTGTTCTCTAAATGGAACTGAAATTGACCAAGCTATGATCACCCGAAACAAAATCATAGCATGGTAGAACTCACAGATTTGATTGTAGCTTTAAGTATGGAGTTAACATGTCTACTAGGATTACATACTTTGACACATGTTGACTGCATGTGACCTTTGACCTGTACCCGCAGCACCAAGCTCTTGTGAAGATCACTACATCATAAATTATATGGGGGGGGGGGGACCTAACCCATCAAGCCATCTGCAGCCCTGTATCCTCGTCATTAATGAGTTTCCCTTTCACAACTCCAAAGATAGATAGCTTTGATGGTTCAACAACAAACCTTCTACATTTCAGACTGCAGGGAAAGCCCCATAACATCAGCCAGCAGTGTTGGACTTTAAACCTACCTCCACAGACACTATCAAAACATATCTGAGAGAATTTGCTACTGGCAGGTAATTAAACTCACCTAAGGATGCAATTCATGAGCCTGGGAGTATTTTATTTTGCTCACTAAAGACTTGGACAGTTTATTTTCACAGAAGTATAGCACTTTAATAAAGTTGAAATATGGTATCCGGATGAAAGAAGAAATGTTTATGGGCTGTAAAAGCTGAAGAAGTGTTGTTAACAGAACAAAAACAAATCTCTCAACTTAGCCTGACCTTCAGTAACCAAAGTCCAATCTGACTAATAAATGCTCCTTTTATCGCATATAACAAAACTGTTCTTCAAGTTTACAAGGAGTTATAAAAAGAACTTTTATTCTTCCTGCCTTGTTTTCATTTTTATTTTGTAATTAACCCATCTCTTATCTTAGGGAATAAAATACCACCCCCTCCCCCCATCCTCTACTCATCTCCTATAGATTGGGGATCATTTATTTTAGGTCAATCCATTTCTCCATGCCCACTCAGCAAACATCCCTTTCAAAACTAATTACAAAGTCAAACTTTAAACATTGTGCAGAAAAAGGAACCCTTGGAAGTGAAAGAACATTGTGTTGACACACACAGCTGACATCACATGACACTATGTAACCAATCAAAGCATCCTTAATACCATTCAATGTTTTTCTTTCTTACCACCTTCCCCCACTTCATGATAATTAACTATAAAATAAAAATAAATTATAGATATTACAAACAATAAAGATAAACTGCCAGAAGTGATTTTTAACTCCAATTCTAAGAATTAAAGCCAATATTTTTATATCCTTTTGTATGCCATTTCAAAACAAAGTTTCTCTCCGGGTCAAATGGCAGGAAAATTGAAATTAGCTTCATCCTTCTTATATTTTGCAATTCAGTAAGTGCTCTCAATTATTAGAGTGATACATGCACTTACTATTAAAGACATCACTCTCTCCGCATATGTGACTTATGTATACATTAAAACCTCACGTTACCTATACATGTCATTTGGGTGCACACTAAAACCTCAAGTTTCAATTGGGGACACATTAAAACCTCAAGTTACCTACACATGTCACCTGGGGACACATTAAAACCTCAAGTTTCACTTGGGGACACATTAAAACCTCAAGTTACGTATACATGTCACTTGGGAACACACTAAAACCTCAAGTTACCTACACAGGTCATTTGGGTGCACACTAAAACCTCATGTTACCTACACATGTCACTTGGGTGCACACTAAAACCTCAAGTTACCTACACATATCACTTGGGGACACACTAAAACCTCATGTTACCTACACATGTCACTTGGGTGCACACTACAACCTTAAGTTACCTACACATATCACTTGGGGACACACTAAAACCTCAAGTTACCTACACATGTCACTTGGGTGAACACTAAAACCTCAAGTTACCTACACTCACTTGGGAACACACTAAAACCTCAAGTTACCTACACATGTCACATGGGTGCACACTAAAACCTTAAGTTACCTACACATATCACTTGGGGACACACTAAAACCTCAAGTTACCTACACATGTCACTTGGGTGAACACTAAAACCTCAAGTTACCTACACATATCACTTGGGGACACACTAAAACCTCAAGTTACCTACACATGTCACTTGGGAACACACTAAAACCTCAAGTTACCTACACATATCACTTGGGTGCACACTAAAACCTCAAGTTACCTACACATGTCACTTGGGGACACACTAAAACCTCAAGTTACCTACACATGTCACTTGGGAACACACTAAAACCTCAAGTTACCTACACATGTCACATGGGTGCACACTAAAACCTCAAGTTACCTACACATATCACTTGGGGACACACTAAAACCTCAAGTTACCTACACATGTCACTTGGGAACACACTTAAACCTCATGTTACCTACACATGTCATTTGGGTGCCATTGGCCATCCAGTATCATAAATGGAAATATTTCTAGGAAGCCAGTCAGGTGACGAAATATAGATTGAAGGAATTTAGCTACCAAAGTACGTTCCCCCTCTTCTAAGGTATTCAAGCAACCAATCTCTCTGACCTTAAATCAATAATGACTTTCCTGAATGCTTGCTTGCTGAATGAAATATTGCTATTGGTAGGAATTTCTAGTTTCAAAGATGTCAAACTGAGCAATAATTATTATTTTAAATAATTTTTAGCTTGTACAAACTGATTTTGGACATAAACAACTTGAAAAGTGCAGGGCACCTCAACTACTCATCATTCAACAACACAGGTCAGACATGGATTCAATAACAGGAGATACTTAGAACTACCATATGTAGGGTTCAATCATTAAAGTAGTTAATCCTCTCTCATTGATGATATTATTAGTGCATAACCTTATTACATCTTATGCATGTGGCATTTAATTTTGTTTTGTGATATAGGTCTTATATGTTAAGGTTATCTTTTTTTTTTGGGGGGGGGGAGGGGGAGTTCTTTTACAGGGGTTATGGTTATCTATTTTCTTTGATGGGAGAACTCTATTCGATTAAGCCCAAAAGGGTTTCTTAGTTTACTTCCTTTCACATTTTTTTACTTATCTGCAGTTATATTTTCTTGTTCACCTTGTTATACTATGTGATGAAACAAATAATAATAGCAGTGACTGTGTAAACAGACTAAGTTGTTTTGAACTTCCAGAATGGTTCAATCAGCCATTAATTACACACTTAGGAATTATTTAAAAAAAAAAAAATTTTTCCAGGAATTTTGCAAATTATAGAAGTCTACTACAGTGTAAAGTGAAAGTATCTGAGACTTATATAAAACATCTTTAAGAAAAATTAATATCTCTGACTTTTGAAGTTATTAACTAATTATCTTATCTCAATTACAATGTACTGGGCATGTCCTCTTACTGTTTAAAGGGAATGTAGGTTGCAAATACGCTATCCAAGGTGTGTGTGTTTAAGATTATATCATCTAGGGTAAGCCTGCTTCAGAACATAATTATTCTGATGTTTCAGGTAATGTAGGTAAGTATCTCTCATTTTATAACACTATCAATAATGGGAAGCATGTGTCATTTCAAAACCATGGGTTTACCTAAGTCATAAACATAGGTAAACATAGGTAAGTTTGTTTCAGTTCATAACACAGATTAAATTTAACTTTTCAAACGTATGGTTATTAATGGTTAATTAATGGAGTTTTCAATGAACAAACTACTTGTCCATTTGATATTTGCAAATGAGTACTTGTGTTTCCATGTGAAGCAATAAATGCATTGATCCATCTGGAGGGGTCAAGGGTCAACTGACATGCCAACACAACAATTTCCCTGGGTGAAATTAAAGAAGCAAACTAAAAGCATAATTTGTTTTCATATTGTCCATAAAAAATGATCCCCATTGTACTATGATGAAAAAAACTCATCCCATCTGTAATAAACAACAGTGAATTATCAAACTTGATGTGAAAAGAACTTCTACTCATGTTTTTCCCTTCAATTTACTTATCTGACCTCTCCCTCACAGCTAAGTTGTCTGTGATTTATATTTTGAATGCAAATATCATTCATTGGTAGTTACCCTCCTTCCTTCTCTAAAGCCCATCATAACAGGAAATTCATACGCCAATAACGACATCTTGTAAACAATTTCGGAGAAACTGGCTTATTAATATGCAAATGTTCCCCCCCCCCCGGCCCCCTCTTTGGTGCTGCCAAAGAAAATAAACGGAAGTTCATTACCTGAGTAGGTATAGGGCAATGCCGGTTGTGAGACTGAATAAGAGCACCTGGGAATAAAAACAAAATATATAAAAAATGTAAACTAGGTTGAAAGTTCACCAGGATGTTATATCAAAGACAAAACAAACTGCTATTATAAGTTGAGGAACGTTCAACTATATGCTGATGTGACCGAGTTATGTCAAAAGTAACTGAACAGTTCGTAATGCTAACTGACGTTCTGTGCAGTGGTACGTTTCTGCCTTATGTTAATACTTTGGGGGTTTTCAGTTATTCGGTTAGTTTCGTCTGTATCAAGAGTAACAGTTTATATACTTAAGGAAAGGAACAATAAAGATTCCTTGCCATAAAACAAAGGAAACAAACAATGAAGATTCCTTGCCATAAAATAAAGGAAATGAACAATAAAGATTCCTTGCCATAAAACAAAGGAAACAAACAATGAAGATTCCTCTACATAAAACAAAGGAAAAAAACAATGAAGATTCCTTGCCATAAAACAGGCTTGCAATTAAGGGACTGATATGGAATGTACAAGTCCTAATAAACAAAAATATTACATTTTCCAGAATAAAAAAAACAGGCTTGCTGTGTGGATTACAGTCACACAGAGCTAACAAATAAGCTCTGCCATCAACAACTCTAACAATTATTGTTATTTAATGAATAGTATATATCACACAGAATCAGTTGATATGCTGGGGCACTACCTGAGATCACAAAGACTACCTTTTGACTGTTCCTTGCTCAAAGAGAATTGAAAACAGCTAAGATATATAGACATTTCCAATTACAAGGGCAACTTTATGAAACCAAGTTAGCAGCTGAGAACTTACTAAGGGTCTTCTAACTAGGCATGAAGTTCATACATGTAAGATACACATCCATAATACATGTACAAATGTCCACACCATCACCGTAGAGTCATTTTGCCTTCAGCATTTAAACAGGCAGAACTTTACCCAGGTCAGACAAATATGAACATCATACTTAAAGCAGTTGGTTCATGGGACTCTCCCTCCTAAAACTCCCCCCCCCCCTTTTTTTCCCTCTCAGTCCTACCACAACAACCCTTGCCTTTCTCACGGCTGTCACAAATGACAATTAAATGTTGTTTAAGAATCACACTTTGAAAGCTCTTATACCATAATGGCTAGAAAGTCTCTCACCAATCTTAGTTTATTATCAAAGTGGCTTCAGTTATTTGAATTGCAGAGAACATTGACACACATATCTGCACGACTTGTCAATTTCAGTATGTCACAAAATGTACAGCAGAGACAGATGGTCAACATGTTGCGTAGATATGACAAACAAGCAATCACCATGGTGATGAGGTCATAATGGTGGAATAATAGTACCTGGCTGTTAGACGCACATTGAAAACAAAGGTTACACTATATATCAATTGCAGGAAACAAGGCCAAGAAAAGTCAGTGTTATGGAAAAAATAGAAATTATGTGAACTTAATTATGTTTTACCTTCAATGTTTCCTGTGACCGGACTTGAACTCAGGTCTAGTGTACTAAAATTCACACCAAATTGGTCAGGATAATAAACATGAAATAGTAGTCTATTTTGAGCATTAGCGTCCAAACAGTTTTTTTTTCTTATTCAGATTCATGCATATTTTTCTTTAGATTTATTTGGCAAATAAAATAACTGATGTTATGGTCTCTTAAAAGATTGCTTTCCAGCTAGCTTAATAACTGATGAACAATTTTGAATATGCAAAGTGAATAAGTAGGATCACTAAGTAGGCTTCAAATGGCTTTGTTAAGAGAGCGCAAGGTTTCACTACATGGACATGACCTATACCAATCAGCCGAGTTCACAATAGCACAGTAAGTACAGCACAAGGCTTGTACTCCTTAGCTCACTGATTCAATATCCTGTTTTAGTTCCAAAAACTTTGTTCTTTCAAAACATGTTTACCAGTATAACTACTGGTTTCAAACTAGATGTTGGGTTAACTTATCTCACATAGCTATCCTGTTAGGTATATATAATGTTATAACACTAGCTTGTGTCAAGTAAAACTACTGGCTTCAAACTAGATGTTGGGTTAACTTATCTCACATAGCTATCCTGTTAGGTATATATAATGTTATAACACTAGCTTGTGTGAAGTATATTAAGTACTGGCTTCAAACTAGATATCAATAACAGGTCTAGAACACATGTCCGTCAATATTTAATACATGAGGAGAAATGACGCTACTAATTAAGCAAGACTTTTATAGCCTGCATGTGTCATGGCCCATGGGCAAGGTTAAATCAACAATGAGTTGATATGATCTATAATTTTTAACTGATTTATAGAGATGAAGGCTGTATCAATACAGTACAAGGAAATGGAAGCAGCATGTGTCAGACTAAGTGTATATAAAAACACTGAGTTTGTGATGTGTATTAAAGTGAAAAAGAGTTTTTACAGATGAACAAACAGTTCACTGTAAGAATTGTAAAGAGTCTTCTCCAAACATGTGCACATACTTGAGCAAGACCGCACATTGTTAGTTAATTCCATTAATGACTCACAGATGAAAAAACCTTCCCTCTAGTCTGACTCTAACCATTCATGACATAGACGTATCTAGTAGTACTGTACTTAAAAAATATTAGTGGAAGAGATGGTAATGTTGCCATTTGCTCGTGAGATTAATGTACAGGCCATTGGACTTCTACAACATGTATGCATTTGTGGCTGCTCGGTGTTATAAAGTAACAGCCTTGCAGGTCAATTTAATAGCTATTTGTACACCTACATAACAGCCTACATATATACTACAGTAGTAAATGAGGATGTTTCGACAATGTTTCAACTACAACCCACCTCTACTCCTTCCCCCAACCCACCCTTCCCCCACCTCACACCCACATCAAACCTGCTTCTGTTGGTTACACATACTGTGAGTATATTTACAATCCCTTATACACAATTTGTTACTTCAGTAGTAAATGAGGATGTGCAATGTTTCAACTACAAACCACCTCTACTCCTTCCCCCAACCCACCCTTCCCCCACCTCACACCCACGTCAAACCTGCTTCTGTTGGTTACGCATACTGTGA
>KN887114.1:17843-30828 GCA_000934455.1 Apostichopus parvimensis
GTGCGGAGCCTTCGGGAGCCCGATCCCGGAGCCTTCGGGAGCCCGAGCTTAAACGAACGGTCCACACAACACATTGCGTCAAATTTTGGGGATATTTTTCGGGCAAATTTTGTCAGCTCCCCCCCCCCCCCAACAAAAAACTGTTCAGCCGTAAAGGAAACAATTGGTTGAATTGCGGCTTATACTTGGCCGTAGAATGAGTTGCAGGCATATGTAATTACAAATTTAAAATTAGTTATTCATTCATAAAATAAAATGAGTTTCTGAAAGAGCCATGTGTTTTACAAATGAAAAGTTATATTGAACCTCTGTCGAAGCGGTAATATCTCAAGTTGACGCTAAAACTTACAAAAAAGTGTAGTAGAAAAGTGCACACTTTGTATTAACTGCTTGAAAAATCTTTGTTGTTTAAACCTGACTATTTCAGCAATTCTAGCATATTTTACATTCCTTGTTTACTTTGTTCGCGAAAGAGGTCAGTTGGCTGAATTTCAGGGACAACTTGGCTGCCAATGAGTTTTACAACCTAGTAACCCTGCATTGAACTACAAACCATGCATATATTATCTTACATATCATTATCTTTTCTGCAGCCTAGGCTATATAACCATCATACGATAAGCGGCATAAGGCCTAACAATAGTTTATTCTGTAGGATTATTTGCACGACGAGAATCCCTACGGAAAACATATAACAGAGTGCTTGAAAACTTTTTTTCTGGCATCTCCTCAGTCGTTTTCATTGAATTGAAAATACAACATGCTATAATAACCCACTTACTGCCAATACCAATATTTGTTCAACATCTTACGACCTGTTGCGAAAGTAATTTAACAACATGTACAACACTTCAAGAAATGATGTGACGTCGTCTTATCTTATTAACCTTGCTTAGATACTGAGCACACAGCATTAGTTAACAAACTATCAATCGTGCTTAGGTGACCGAAATCTGGAAATCTATAATTTCTTGCTTACTCAACATACTTTACTTAAAATCTATTGAAGAAAAGGAATATCATGTTCGTTTATTTACCTATAACATTTTCCATCGAAACCGGTCCAAAACTCTGGACAAGCCGTCAGACAGCCCTGGGCAGGACCAAACAGACATATCCCAACCAGGAATAAAATTGTCTTGAACATGGTGGAAATTCTACGTGAGCCTCGTCTCTTTAGGTAGCCCTCTGCAAGCACCTGTTGATGCCCAACTGGTAAGAGTGAAAGCAAAATAATCAAAAGTGCGCTTTTATATCATTCTGGAGAGATGAACCCAAATTTCAACTTGCCTCTCCATGGGTAGTCATGGGGTGACGATATAATGGCGACCCGAGTGCCAGTGTTGTATAAACATTTGTAGAATTAAAGTAGTTGTATAGTTGCATCAACTACTACTGTGCAAATAATGATTTGAAAATCAGCAAATGCTGCAACTAAAGGAGACCATTAAGTTTAAAAACAATGATATTTTTAGATCTTCAAGAAAAATGCCTAATTTGATTATTACATTAAAAACACCTTTTTTTCTTTTCTTTTTCTTTTTTTTTAACTCCCGTGTAACTGATAAAGTGGATTTCGTTCTCGTGGAACATTTTTACAAAGTTTAACTTTGTGTGACATAGAGTAATTTGTGCAGAGAGTTTTCCAAGATGTATATACCAGGTATGCTTAAAATGGAAGAGACAGGGCACGTTAACCAAACAACTTGATCCACCCACCCCCCCCCCCCCAACCGCTGCCAGTCCCAGTCCCCTTACATGAAGACTGTGACCTATGATCATAAAGATGTTACGAACGTCAAGCGGGTGTGTGTCACGAGTCCAGGCTTGTAAAGGGAATCGACACTATACGTGATTATAGGTTTAAGATTGGTGAGCAGCAATCTAGCCAAAAGGCAAGATCTAGGTTTGGTTTTGAAGAGAGCAATATAAAAACTATAAACGATTTAAACACCTCTGCCTTTAACAAGATCATTTGATTTATCTAAATCCCTTCCTAGGAGCTCGTGATATTCACTTAACGTGACATCTCCATGATCATCGGGTAAATAATATAATAAATGATGACATATAACAGGTGCACGTAACCATGAGAGATACCACGCATCTTATATCTGTTCTTCCTATCAACTGTTATTCACGAGTTATAGCCGACATAGTAATATATTATAGGCCTACTAAATAAAAGGAAACTAAACGATCTTTGTCATAACACGTGATACTCCTTACATGATATTTGTTGTTCTTGTAAGAAACACATAAAACCAGTATAGGTTTATCAAAGTTGCGGTGGTGGTGGCAATTCTAACATTCCCCGACTGATTTAGACAGGGACTGAACCTTATACAGACTTGCCAGAGGCGAATAAAGGATTGAGTGAAGAAGTGGGTTTAACCCACGTAGTCCCATGTATTGGGTATCGGAATCATCGCACAGAAAAATATCAAAATGTAGATGTCAACTGATGGATTCTAAAGCACATTTAGATTATAAACTAAGTCTATAATAAGTTCTTAACGCAAGATTTTGCTAATAAATAATCTCTGATATTGTGAAAATGTGATGAACATACCTATATATAGTAGTGGCTTTATTCTTCGCCGACTGAATGTAAAAGATCCCCGGACTGCGGATGCCATCCCCCTGCTACCCCCTCAACCCCACCACTGCATCGAACAAGTTCTAACTTGACTGTTTTCCTTTCTGAAATATTATTTTGCAATTTTCAATAATGAGACTTCAACCACTACTTTAAGCTCACGTTGTGAAAACAAACGTGACTTCACATTATAAAGCGTGCTACTGAGACCTAATTTTGTGGACGATATCTTTCTCAGATATCTCGATATCTCATATATTGTAATAACAAAAAAAGCATTTTCTGCATATTGCAAGCTTTAATTGAGCCAGGATTAAGAAGGGACCTATATATGTTATGAAGTTTCATGAAGTCGTTCCAGATTTCAAATATGACACCAAGACGCTATATATGTGTGACTTCAAAACGGCTGCCTTGGAGTCTTGCATCTTTGATTGTGAGGGGGAAAAACAGTAAGAATGATAATGTCGCACAGATGAAATTATAACATCGCTTTAACCGTAATTTGTTTTATGTGAGGGATTTTATAAAGGTTTTTTAATTTTGACTCAAAACTGACTCAAAACCAACAACTTGATGCAAAAAACTTAAGTTTCATGAATTCGTTCTAGATTTCAAACAGCCGGGCATCCAGCTAGGCGTTTTTGCCTGACATCCCATCATTGTATGGATATGCGTTGGCTACAGATAATGTAACATTTAAGTTCAAGATAAAACAGAAACATTCCACACGTAACTCGAGATACCCTGGATTGAATGTAAGCTAGCTATTTTTACTGGTAAGGCCCTCCATTACTGCAGGACATGAATTAGATCACAGTAGGTTGAAATATGATATCATCATAGCAGGGCGTTCTTCAAAACCTTTAACTGTCCCTAATATATTCTTCCTGTGGAATAACTCATGATAAGATACTTTTGGAATGTTTGCTTATAGCTGTAAAGGTTCTCAGCATTTAGAGTATTATTGAAATGGAATTTCATTCATTGAATCATTGGGCTTTTCAATTGTTAACGTTATTCGTGAGCTTTGCTTAATTAAAAAATAAATTATTTATTTATGTAAAGTGAAAGTTCCATTTGATACCTTCCAGTCATGGGCTGCACATATGCAGGTCGTAAAGGGTTGCTAGACCCTCTGGTCATAGGCAAGGATTCACGCACGCCACCTAGCACGCTTCTGGTCGAACTCTGACCTACCCTCCTGGTATCATCCAGGGTTCTTTTGTGACACCAAGGGTGATATGGCACAAGATCATTCAGGCCACAAGAAAACAACAAACAACAGCCGGAGCATTATGAACACCGGACATGCCTCGAAACCTAGCATGATTTACACAATTAGCAGTGCAAGGTATTTCGCTTACCCCGTCGCGCTAACCAACGACGTCAGTTAGAAAACTATCTCTAAAAACATGGGAAGGTCAAAATATAAAATAATAAGGTCATAATACTCTATAGATGTCCGCTTCGCAGTCCTCCGCTAAAACCACTGAGCTATCGGACTACACTTAGAAATCAAAAACAATTTCAATTTAACGTTCGACGGATGACAGCAAAAAGCGATGCGCCTCTCTTTGTACAATATAGTAAGCAGAGAAAGTGGGATTCGTGACAGATATCATGGACAAAAGGCTTTCGCTTGGCAGTTATTATTGATTCCATCAATACATAAAGGAGTTTAGATTGAAAAGGAAAAAAATCACTTCACTAGGAAGGAATAAATATCATGTTGAATGCGTTTGGTCACAAAGTATAGTTGCCGTCTATATTAAATGACTAATAAATTGAAAACATTTTTTAATGCAACATCGCTATTTTTGGCTGATTACAAAGTCCTTTTGCTGAGAAATTAAGAAAGTTGTGGGCCTTGTAGCAACGGGCCTTTCTTGTTGCAAACTTAACAAGAATAGTATCCTAACTAAAAAGTGTCGTTTCATTGAAACTATTCAAATTCTGGAAATTGTGGTACATGATGCACAGATAATCCATTTTGACTGTGCGTTTAGGTGATTTTGTGGTTTGCACCTCAAATCAAAGTGACGTTTACCACTGCCACCGCCCCCCCCCCCTCCCTAAGGAACCACTTCCGTTGTCTCTGATGCCCAGGCGCTAACTTTGGGTGGCTTTCGTACAAAACACTTCATATAAAGCATTTGTCGGTATTGCCAGTAGGCTTTCATAATACACCTGATATTGTACACTCTTGTGGCACCATAAAAATGTAGGCAAAGGGTGGGCACGGTACCATACATGATATGTTGCGATTTGCATTATAATGCAACTGACCGAATATGAATATGTTTATATCAATTTCTGTTGACAAGTTAGAGACAAATTTTCCAAATGTCCTATTATTAAGATGAAATCGTAAACATGCAATTCACGTAAAATGATGAAACTTCTTGTTTATTTCGACCAATATTGTTTGTGTGTGTGAAGTGCGTGTGTCCCAATACAACAAACTTTACTCTGGCAACGTTCGAACCGAGGCGCATAATGCCCACAAAATTCTTTCAATTGAGCGAACTCCAATTTCCAGCATATATGTGCACAGTCAAGAACTGTTTAGTTCTAGGTGCACACACGTCAAGTTTGAGCTTTCTTTTTCCTGGAGTTTTTTATCTCTAGGTTTGCTGTGTTTTGCTTAAGTTGTCTCCACTGTTGGTTGGTCTTAGTAGTTATTGTCTTGTGGTGTTTTTGTGGTGTTTTTGTTTCGTGGATTGTTGTGATTATTGAGGATTTTGTTTGTCTTTTGGGTGTCTGGAGCTGGTGGCTCCTCTTTTGATTAGGATAGGGTGTAGGCCTGACTTAGATTCTTTTGTTGCCACTGTTCATAGTGCTTGTATAGGGTAGCCTAGGTGTTGGGTGGCTCTTCAGTTACTGTTAGGGTGGTGTGTAGGTCTTTGCTTGTGTTGTTGCATGGGTGTTGGTTGGCCCTTCCATGTACTGGTACTGTTAGGGTGGAGTGTAGGTCTTTGCTCGTGTTGTTGCTTGGGTGTCTTTCTGGACAGGCTAGTCCCTGTATTTGCAATTGGTGTCTGACATTTACAGAAAATATACATCATGCATTGCAGGATCGCACTGGGCCTACTGCTGTTTGGGATGGGTCTGCTGTTATATTTTACTGTCCATACTGTGGGAATCAGGGAGGCTGCTACAGGTAGAGATTTGTCATCTTGTTATATTCCAAGCTCAAGGTCAGTCAGCATTCTTTCTTATCTTATCTCAAACATAGGTAAAAAGGGTAGTTATATTACAGTCCACAGTAGTTCGTATACCGGACCCATTACCTCACGTCGCAAACTGGTGTATTTATCCTTGTTAATTGTGCTGGCAGGGGACATCGAATTTAATCCTGGTGCAGGTAATTATTGTGGTATTTGTTCTAAACTAGTCAAAAGGAATGACAGTGAGTTGCCCCATGGCCGGGGCCCGAAAACCAAAGTGCCTAGCAAAAGGCAAACTGTGAACAAGATCGTCTCGCTTCAATTAATATCAATGGTGTCAGAAGTAAAAAGCTAGAGCTCCAAGCCTTTCTGGATACTCATAGTCCCGATGTGGTAGCACTCCAAGAAACCAAAATTGACAGTTCTGTTGGTACACAAGAACTCCTGCCTGCTACTTTCGGGTACGTCACTTTAGGAATGACCGTACCATGGGAGGTGGGGGTACAATGTTGCTGATTAAGAAGCAGTTGCAACCGGTAGCCGCTCCTTTCCTCACAAATGGCTCTGAATCTGTTTGGGCGAAGTTCACTGTAAATGGTAGTTGCCACTATGTTGCTTCCTGGTACAAGGATCCTGATGCCCATTCTGATCATATCAACTTACTCAGAGAGCAACTGAACATGATTACAGCAAAATACCAAGCTGGTAGACAACCATGTTTTCATGTCCTAGGAGACTTTAACTACAGTAAAATTGACTGGTTTACTAGACTGAACAAGGAAAGTCAAAACTGTTTAACTCAAAGATGTGGCAAACCATTGTTAGATATCATCAATGATTTTGCTGCGGACCAGCTAGTCAGTTTCCCCACTAGAGGTGAAAACACCTTGGACCTCGTTATCACTAACACGCCTAGTCAGTACGAGGAAGTTAAGTCTTCATCTCCTATGAGTGACCATGACACGGTCCTTTGTACACTGAAGTGTTTTCGGCCCTATGATAGACAGCCACGTAGACGTATCTTACTTTACTCTAAAGGCAATTATGATGCCATGCGTCATGAAACGAGAGATTTCACTCAAAATTACTTCAATGGGTTACAGAACAAACGGGATATTGAATCAAACTGGAAACTCATAAAGTCATTCTTAGACAGTACTGTCAAAAGAAACATACCTTCAAAGATGTCCTTGGGTAGGAAGTCATTACCATGGGTGTCCATCCACATTCAGAGACTCATCAGAAGGCGCGACAGACTGCATAGTCTGTACAAAAGAACTAGGAAGACCAATATTTATGACAAATGGGTGGAGATGCGCTCAAGAATAAAGAAAGAAGTTAAAGCTTCACACACAAATTTTGTAAATGGCATCCTGGGGGATGTCAAAACTGACTGTAAGCCCTTTTGGAAATACATAAATGGTAAACGTAAGGATAAACATTGCATTCCACCACTGCAGACTAAGGACCAAATAGTGTTCAGTGACATAGATGAAGCTTTCAATGAGCAGTTCTCCAGTGTGTTTACTAGGAATACCCCAGATGAAATCCCATTACAAAGTCCTTTGTGTGTGAGGATGGATGACATTCATGTCTTCACCTTTGGAGTGGAGAAGCTGCTGCGGGGTTTGAAAACTTCAAAGGCTGTGGGGCCAGATAACATTCATCCTTGGGTACTGAAGGAACTGGCTACTGATATTGCACCAACTATCAGCCATCTTTTCCAGCAATCAATCACTGATGGGAGTCTACCTAGGGATTGGAGAACTGCTAACATCTGCCCCATATATAAGAAGAATGATGTATCCTCGCCAAGTAATTATCGCCCTGTTTCCCTTACCAGTATCTGCTGCAAGCTCTTGGAGCACATAATCAGTTCTAATATCATGGAGCATTTCCAGAATAATAACATCTTGACTGCTAAACAGCATGCATTCAGGAAATACCATAGCTGCGAGACCCAGCTCGTTTCTGTCATCAACGAATGGGCCTCCTCCCTAGACCAAAGAAAGCAAGTGGATGTCTTCATCCTTGATTTTGAGAAGGCTTTTGACACTGTTCCTCACGAATTATTGAAATCTAAACTGTACACTATGGGTGTTTCACATCAGGTTCTCTGCTGGGTGGATGCTTTTCTGAGTGATAGAGAGCAGTCGGTTGTTGTCAATGGGTTTAGGTCTAATCCTTCTAAGGTTACTTCCGGTGTTCTTCAAGGGTCAGTTTTGGGACCCATTCTCTTCCTGGCCTATATAAATGATATTGGTAATGCTGTTTCTTCTGGTGTCCGACTGTTCGCTGATGACTGTGTCTGTTATCGGGTTATCGATGATGTCAGTGATGGTCATCAACTTCAGGAAGATATTAATATACTAGGACAATGGGCTAAAGATTGGGGCATGAGTTTCCAGCCGGTGAAATGTAACATTATGACCATAACTAGAAAGAAGAAACCTGTGAATTTCAATTACATGCTCAATGGGGTTCACTTGGCTAAGGTTGATTGTGTTAAATATCTGGGTATTCATATCACTTCAGATCTCAACTGGGGAAAGCATATTCAAAATGTGTGTAACAAAGGCAATAGGATATTGGGAGTTCTTCGTAGAAACTTATCCCCTTGTTCGAAGGATGCAAAATTGGCTGCGTATAAAGGTCTCCTCCTGCCAGTATTGGAATATGAGCTTTCTTGCAGCACAACCTCGAAAACATTCAGAGGCGTGCAGCCCGTTTCATCGCTTCAGATTATTCAAGAGAGCCTGGCTCTGTCTCATCTCTTTTACAGGACCTAAACCTGGTGCCCTTGGCAGAGAGGCGCAGGCAAAGTAGAATCATCTTATTTGCTAAGGGCATCCATGGTCAGGCTCAGATTCCTATTGACTGCCTAAGGAAGCCTCTGCGTAGGAGTCGGAACATGCACGATATGCATTTCTGCCAATTGTATGCCAGTACCAATTGCTATAAGTATAGTTTTCTTCCAAATACAATTATGGATTGGAATAGTCTGCCTTCAGACCTCATTAGTAGTTCCAGTGGTTCTGTGAATCATGTCACTCATATCAGTACTCGTGTCAGATTTAACTAATTACTCTCTTGACGTGTGTGTGGTGAGATATTGTCCCTTTTTGCGGATGTGTCACCGTAACGAAGACGAAGAGTCTTTCGTGTCTTGTGTGTTATAATGTAATTTCACACAATTAATATACGGGAGTAAATGACCTTCGGCAAGGATCTACCAGAGGGGGGGGGCAGGGTGAAATGTGTTCCCAAACCCCACCCCAAACACGCTTATTTTTGGGGAACGAAATGGGGACGGCAAAACAAATTAGCAAAAGCAAAGTGAATGCAAAGTTCATGGCTATTCAATTGTATACGTAAGTTGTTTTGAATATTTAAATCATTTAACCACAGAGTGAGTTGCATATTGACGAAATTGTAATTACAGAGAACACGTGCAGCTAAGCGAACATTCCAAATGTATCACATTTTGAGGATAAATGGACGAGATTTTAACAGAAAAAAATGTAAAGGTTATGAAGAGCAGCTGCCATGATGACATCACAGACCAGCTGGTGTGATTCACTTCCTGAAGTACGATTCAAGGCCCTAGCAACGTTAGTTGAATCACCAAGCAATCTTGTAGCAATCTATATCCCCGGTTACGCCAGTCCCGCAAGCACACTTACCATGCAACAAAACATGATAAAGACAGCAAATTTCATTCAACAATTAAACAAAGCCGTTTTGGTTTCTCACTATTTCATTTTATTTTTTTCTGTTAACGGAGCAATTTACAATGACAAAAAACACTCCCGGAAATAGTGTCAAAGTACCCTAGAGCAAAAACTAGGACATGTAAGCAGGAGTAAGACGGCAGGGCATCCTCACCTGCAAAACCTGTATTAGTGGTACAGTCATCATTGTAACCAGTAAAGGAAGGAGTACCAGGAGGGAAAACCAAAGTCATGACAGTGGATGTGAGACACATCTTCTGCAAGTTACTTCCAAATATCTAAGTTTACGGAGAGCAATGAAATGGTTGGCTAGAATGGAATTCTAACCAGTTACCAAGAATTAAAAGTCCTGAGCTCTAATAATTGAACTATCCTGGGTTTAGAGGAAAGTCATCTATATAGTAAATTCATTTTTCTTGGTAGGGGGGGGGGGTAGGGGCGAGAGGAGGGGATTGCTAGTTTAAGCCAAAGTAACTTGCATACCGTGTAAATAGGTATCTCATCTCATTTATTCAACTTGGAATATGGCAGGGAAGGGATTTATAGAGTAATGTGGATTATATGTGTTTTCTCTGCATTCCTGCCCTGTTCATCCAACAAATACAAATATTTTCAAACAGACTTTGGTGGTTAAAGATTTCCCTTTAATGAGCCACATCTGTTTTGTCATCACAGGCGTTTAGAAAGGGTTCAATCTGGATGGGTGCAGGTTGAGGCACAAACTTTGAAAGGGAGTGGGCGTTGTGGTTTTTAGGGGGCCAACCACAACAGCCCCTCAAAACGTGTGGACCAAATGGATGCTCAGTGCATTCTCTACATTTTCCATTTTTGCTTTTTCAACAAAACAATGCTATTCTAATCTTTTTTTTTAACTAAAGCCTCAAAGGAGCACTTTCTAATTAAACTTTTCTTTAATTTCTCAACAATGAGGGCACATTTTCAGGTTAAAAGGTGGGAAAATGGTACTTTTCATTAAAAGAAAAAAGAAAAGGGCACCTCCAAGTTGGTCAAAAAGTTGTACTAGAACTCAGAAGTTCATCCCCCCCCCCCCCCCCACGACAGCCAGCTCATCATTTATATTGGACTCTTTAAATGCCATTTCTGCATCCACATTACAACTGGTCAAACATCTCTTTAAGCTTCTTCTTTTTTTAATTATTAATTAAGCATCCTCACATGTCATGTGCTTGGAGATATCAGCAAAATTACTGCATCTTTCATCGAACCGAGTGATGTAATATTCAAATATATTTGAATACTCCTCAATTTAAGAGGTCTTTTGTAGTTGTTCGTCATTGTCTGGTCATTAATCACTTAATAAAAAAATACAGAAAACTTTTGTGTCCCACAAATTTGAGGTAATATTTCACTGTACCTTTTAAGTTTTGTCATTGTCTTGTGTGATGTCGGTGGAATAAAGTTTAAAACAGATCCTATTTTCAGATGCCAGATTTTCAAATCAACAATGGACAACATTACCACCAAAATGAGACAAAACAGACACACAATTGAAAGCTTTAAACTAAAACTAAAATTATGGAAAAGAAATAAAACATTTTCACAGCTTGTCAAGCAAGTGTTACATTTATGATAACATTTGTGCTTATCAATGGCACCAGAATTCTGTAAACCCATTCATATTGAAACAAACAGACATACTGAAAACCTAGCATCCTAACAACATATGTCTAACTGTACAATTGTGTTGTAAAAGGCATAAAATGAGAGGCTGCAGATAACTTTATGAAACGCCTTTATATAAATGTCATCTTGAAATGACAGTATGGGTACCTTTTCAAGCTCCAGACAACTAACCATGATCTGTATGTTTCTTTGTACTGTCTCTGTCAGAAGTCCAGACAGGCATGTGTTTGATGATCCTGACCCACATATATGTGCACATATACACATGGGCACATAAACACATGTCCATAATGTCCACATATACACATGTTCACATATACACATGTGCACATATACACATGTCCACATAAACACTTGTTGCGCATATACACACAAGAATCCGAAGCTACGGATATCACCAGAACAAGTTAGATTTCCAGATTCCAAATCACTAAACACTTGTAAACTCTACAGAATACAGTGAATTTGCTGTCAGTGTTTTAGTTAATTACTAATTATTAAGTTATTAATTTTACTTGAGAATATCACACATTGAGAACTGTTCCAAGCACGGCTATTGTCTGACCATTCCGTAACTGATAGATGCAAAGCAAAATGGTTAGCAATGCACAGTGTTTAACTTTCCCACCATGCCGCTCGAAAAGTCTGTTGTTTCGCCGGGAGAAAAGGCAAAGCATGGTTGCCTAATCGTTTCATTAAAGCTATCGTTCTTTGCAGTAAGAGACCAATACTGAGAAAGTCCATTAGGTGATGCAATGTTTCATGGTCACCACTAACATCTCTGGATATATGCTGTCGGCCCAGTTTTTGTGATGTCGTTCCCTCCAAAAAGAAGCTTCCCTGCTGTTGCAGTAGACATCCTATCAGCAACACAAGCGAATCACCCACCGGAAGGTGCAGTTTCTGTGACGTGGCTGAAAATGAGAATGTTGAAAGGTGCTGCCTCTAGAAGTGCATGGTCACTCTCTCAATGTCCATCAAGTCATCAAGAATCTGTTGAAAATATTTGGAAAGCAAGGCACACAGAAATTAAATTATTACAAAGGACATGAACGTACATAACAAACACCAAATATATTGAACGGATAATCTGGCGGGTGAAGTCGACCACTGAACACAACTGCTGGAATGTTTCTGCATATGTGGTTCAAAACAACAACATCCACCGTAACACTTTGTATAGCAAAGATACACAATTTTTTTTTCAAATTTGGTAACATTTTGTGAATGCATCTGGCAACAACAGAGTGAATGATATCATCAAATGAGCTGAGAATGTTTTTGTTTCCTACATAATATTTAAATAATTTATCCACGGAGGAAAATAATATTCCTACAAACAAAATGACATCAAATATCACAAGTATACGACAACATTTCAAGGATGAATCAACAAGAAAGTTAACAATAGGAAAAAAATTGGAAAAGAGTTTGAAAAAAAAGTTTGAAAAAGTTTGACAATACAACTACCCTGATGACACCATCTTCTGTAATCCACCTGCCATTTTTAACTTTGTCGAAGCAGCTGTTTAAATTTTCTGTTTAAAGTTTTTTTTTGCACCAATTGAGAATGATACAAAATAGATTGCCATTGACCAAAGAAAGTCATCTTCATAGATTTATTCGTTAAAATGGCTGCTAAAGTAGTAAGGTGATGCTATCAAGTTTGGAAACTTTTGCCATCCATCAGAATTTTCATATCAGAATCTTCTAACAATCAAACAACAAACTAGATATGTTTTCCTTTCATTCTGCACTTTAGCGTCGTTATTTGTAAATGAAACTTAAAATAATCACTACAGTGAACTGCACTGTTATGGGAAGCTAGTGTCGAAAATATA
>KN887114.1:30878-42601 GCA_000934455.1 Apostichopus parvimensis
TATCTTAAAATTCGTTGCTTATGGGAGAGTCACGGTAGCAAGTAAACAATGTAACAATTACGCCAAACCATTATTAAGAACATACCTGGAGGCTCTTGGATTAAGACCAGCCACATGTGCGATACTGGTTGTTAAGGCATTCTGTAACATAAGAAATCTCCTGTAGGTCTTCTCGGACATTGGTATGAGGTAGCCCAGAGCCCTGTCGAGAGTGGCTAAAAACAAAAGAAAAGTAACAAATTAATAATATGCTGTTATGAGATCACCTAATAAAAGTTGCCAAATCAATAGATATCAATCATGCACTGGATATTCTTAAAGCAAGCATCCTGGAAACAAATGGAGACTGAATTGAACCATCTGGGCTGTTGAGATGTTGAACTGTTGAGTTTAACTTATGAATAATCTTAGAGAGGTTTCTTTCTCAGAAGTGGTAGAACAGTTGAATATGCCATTCCTACAAAGCAATCTTACCTTTGTTAGATTTCACATTTATCATATTTGGTTATAAAAATAGCATGGTCTAACTGAAAACACCATTTAGGCTCATTTTGACTCTCTTTAACAGATCTAAATTTATGGGTTATTAATACTTCCAGTAAAGCAATTTTTGAAAAGTATAAGCAACGTATACATATTAAACTATAAAAAATCACAATACTGCAGAACTTCTATACTGAAGTCCTTTACCACAATGAAGAATCATAAGATGCAACGGCTTACAGCAAGCTCACAACTAGCGTATCTTTAAAATCAATATCCATCACATACGGTACTTGTTACTATTCTGATCGACTTACAGAAAAACGCAATTTGCCTCTTCTCAAATTGCCCGCCAATAGGAAGGCCTGTTGCCATGTCAACCACTTTACATCTTATTCTTACAAAGCTGTTGATGTGCGAGTTGATGTTGATGTCTCCTCGACGGAGCAGCCTCGTACCGCCGTAACTTTCCCGAGCTTAAATCAGACCAAAATGTGACAAGGATATATTAATAAGGTTCGTGCTGGTTGAAATGTACCACAGGTACAGAAAAGTATTAAGTTGTTTTAACCTAAGAAAACAAAACGTTATACTTTGTAGAAAAATTTGTACTACACATGTGAAATATGTCTCATTTATAATCAAACAAAATTCCAGTATGCTGTCAGGTAAGGTTAGTCACAATGGTTTCAGATTATAAATTTGTGAAAATAGTGGTGGTTATTGCAAATAAATTTTAAAAAATACTGTAAACAGTTGTTTGATAAATTGCGTGAAAATATATTAAATATTCCAGGGGGTGGGGGAGGTGGGGGGAGAAGTGATGAGTGTGATCAAACATTCTCTTGAAGAATGAATGACTTTAGGCACAGAATTGAATTCAATACGCTGTGTAGACCGTTATAAATCAGTGCCGTCTATCAGTACAACATTTAAGTTTTGACAAATGACTAATAAACAGGCAGAGACCAATAGATCACTTCCTTATATGCAACACAAGAACAAATTCAGTGGGAAAACAGTTTTTTGTGTTTGGTGTTTTTGGTGTTCAATGTCAACCAAGGATGCTCTGTTGCGTTTATGAAATTGAAAAAGAACATGAATTTGGTTGAGTTATTAGAACTTAAAAAAAACAATGTATTTTCACATTCACACGAAGGCCTGCACTGAGGAACAAGTCAATATCAGGTTAGCCTTAAAGGAGCATTCTGGAGATTTTAAATATCTTAAAAGGTGAGTATCTTGAACACCAGAAAAAAGGTCACGAAAAATTTAGTAGCAATCAGTTTTTTTTTTATTTTTGTTTGGACCATATATACATATCAAAAATATCCTTTAAGATCTCACTCATTTACTCTAATTATTATGAATAATACAACACAACTCTCCTTAGTCCTTGGCCCAAGCTTAATAGTATCATACTTTAAAGGCGGTAACTTTACGATGCTAAGCTGTGACATATACACCCCTGGGAAAACGGAACTGCTTGTAGTGTACACTTCAAATCGGGTGGGTGGCCTATCCAGTTTACGGTGTGAGCTCGTTGTGGGAATTTTTTGCCATTGGGAGGACATTTCAGCTGGTTTTTATCATGTATGCCTTATCTCCCATAAAAAGTATGACAAGAACCTATTAAAACTTATTTGTAGCGCAACACTGTCAGCCAATGGTAAATATTTATAGATCCAATAAAAGTGCAGTCTGTGTTGACAGATGAACAGTATCAAACAAACACTTTAAAAGTTACTCTGAACCTGTGATAAGCAATGACCATTATCAGAGGAAGAATTTACAACCGGCATTTTACAGCATGTGTACTTCTTATCTGTGTAAGCAATCTTAAAACCTTTCCCTCACACCTTCTCTCCCCCATCCCATCTTATACGACACAGCTTACCCTCTCCTGTTCCCTTAGCTTAGACACTTCTGGTCATGTCACTGTTCAACACCAGTGAGACGAATCAGGTGAAGCAAAGGTTCTTTACCAAGTTTTAAACTTTACCTATTTACCTTATTTTTGCTACTGTTATTACTTTATAACAAGTCTTGGACTGCTAGTGTGATTTTAAAAAGGCCTTTTATTTTTACTCAGAGAGAAGATTCTTACCCTCTGCCTGGTAGTGAAGGATGATTAAGTTCTTATCTGCGTCGGAAGCTGCGAAAGAAAGAAGGCACCATTACAAATGAAGATATGAAACTATAAATACAACAAATGTCTAAGTTTGAAAGCTGAAATTTCCTTTTCTTGTTTGTCTTTGAAAACTCACCAACTAATATTCAGTAAATATTAAACACCACTTTTCTGAACCTGTTGTAATGTTATAATTTAATTTAAGAAAGAAATAACATCAGGGATAAGCACAATGTTCCAAGCTGTTAGACTTGAATAATATGCATAAACAAATATTCACATACCTAAGAATCCAAGTTGTGAGTCATCCACAAGAAATTCACAGGAATAAACTTCCAATGGCTTGGCATCCTGTAATAATAAACAAAAATAGGGGGTGGGAATGTTTAAATACAAAAATACCATAAAATTCTAGCCTTGTCAAGATATTCAAATTACAACATTTATTGGAAGGTTATCACAATTTTATTATTCGAGGAGATAACCATGTAAAACAATGCATCCACTTTATAAAGCTAATGTATGAATCTGACCTTGGAATAATGATGATGGCCTTTGAATTTATAGACCACATGCAACCACTGCTTTAAGCTCGCATTTTAAGCTAAGGGCATCTTGTTCAAATGTCGACCCCTAGTGCTTACAAAATTTGAATCATTCAACAAATTCTACAGAAATGCAGAAACCAGATCACAGGTATGGAACAGTATGTAATGCATCTACTGGTATTTCATGGCTTGAGGCAGACAAGAGTCTGAAATTTCATCTCTAAGCCTGCTCAAATTGCTGCATACCACCCACACACCGCCCACAGCACAAATCTAGCTAGAGTTCCTAATTTAATTTACTAAGACTATTCCCTCCCTCCCTCCCCTTCCCCCTCCCCTCCCCCTCCCAATCCAGAGGCTAATTTATTCATGACCATACTTACTGGCCGGGTGACTCATCCTACACACCAAAGCAAGAAATCTGTCGGCGTACTCGCATGAGAAAGACACACGGATAATAATAATATCCTACATACACCCTTAAACATATCTATTAACTTTGATTTTTCTTTTTTGTTCCTCCTTAGGCTGAGACTATTGCCTCTCCCAGCAGATAGATTGTCCACATCTTCAATGCTGACTAAACCAGTAATATTAATAATATTTTTTTTTTTTTGGGGGGGGGGGCTTTTTATATAGCGCTTTATACCAGTGATAGGTCTCAAAGCGCTTTACAGACGTTATATTATCCCTGGTTAATGATAACCTGTCCCAGAGACAATCCCTCCAGTCAGCAGCAGTTATATACTGCGCCCAATGACAAGCTACCTCACAGGTACCCATTTAACCCCTGGGTGGAGAGAGGCAAGTGAGATAAAGCATCTTGCCCAAGGACACAACGTAATGAACTAGGCAGGAATAGAACCAGCAATCCTTGGATCAAGAGTCCGACGCCTTAGCCAATTGGCCACCACACTTAATGATTGTATTAATTTGGAAGATGTGACTCACCCTGCTCACCAACGCCAGTGTTCTGTGCTCCTCCTGATACTGTAAGAGGAAGACACTTTTATGGATATCGGAGATAAGTACAAAATGTTTGATGCTGATGGCGTTGTTGATATATAGTTGAGTATCGATGAAGGCCAGGCCGACCAGAGCTTCATCTTTCACCGTCCACAGGTAAACCTTTTAATTTTATGAAGGAAAATAAAAGAAGCAACATATTTCAAGACCCAAAAGAGTGACTTATTCATGTACAATAGTTTGCCTTGGAAGTAAACCTTGTGTGGATCAAAATTGTCAAGCCTTCTCTAACTGTTACAAATTTAACTATACAGGGTTGTTCAAACAGATATAAGTTTTTTTTGTCCACATTCCTCTTTCTTGAATCATTTCATAGTAACATCATTATTATTTTGAGATAGAAGATACATCATACAAGAAACTTTAAGAAATGTTTCTTTTGGCACATGATGAAGAGATTATCCAGATGTTTCAATAGTTGTTCCGTTAAGGGTTCCCCCATTAAATGTTTGTTTGTAAAGAGAAGGCAATAAAAAATATGTTTACAGATTGCTAATCTACAGGGAAAAGCCTGTGTGGGTAGATATATAAAAGTTAGAGGGCATTACATTTCAGTCCTAGCAGGATCTTCTTCAGAGGTTAACTTTTATCTCAGAAATTAAAAGTACATTGCTGCATGTTCCATGTAAAACATTCTTCCACATTACTGCACTTAAAAACAAACACCATTCTTGATTTGTGGCTTTCATCTCGCAATCGACATTTACAAACTTAAAAACAATCTAACCTTTTGTCCAATGCTGGTGAGAAGTTGGCCTTTTACGTCACACAAACTTGAGATACACCCCTTATGCTCTTGTTGGTATAAAAGCTGAGGATGAGAAATGGAATTTACGTAAACACTACCTTTACCAAGATAAAGTGTCCTACATTCAACCATCACCATACAGACTGACGTAGGAGGCCCTTCACATCGCTCACAGCTGAAGTAACCACCAAGAAAAACTTAAATGTCTATCAAGCTGTTTTCAAACTTTTCCTCTTTGTACATTACCTGTTCACTGAAGGCAACTTCAATGTAGAGGAATATGGGGTCTAAAAGTTTAGAAATGAAATGGTGCATTGTGAGGTACACTTAGGCTGTAAATTCACCTAGGGTTGTGCTGCTAACTACATTATTGTGTGGGGTTGAAAGAGGAGTGTGTACCCCACCCCCCTGTCCACCCACCCTCTGATCCATGCCTGATAACACATGGACTTTCTCCTCTTGTTGTATTTACCTTGAGAATAGAACATTTGAATTTAAACATTCCATTCCTATAAAACAATTTTCTGACAGCCTTACCTTGAGTTTATTTTTGGTTAAAGGTTGACCGGGTTCAGGCACTACCTCGATGACATCATAGATAAATATCTGAAAGGAAACCAGTGAAATAGATATGTATGTAAAACTTTTGCAAAATGAATTTTGAGGGGTTGTATATTTTGGAGAAAGAGAAGTCATGAATATTCCTGAACAGAATAAGAAAAGTGGATATTTGAAAAGTTGAGAAGAAGGAAAGGGGAATTCTTAAAGATTCTAAAGTGACTGAGAGGGGTAACGAGTAGGAGAGGGAAAGGGAGGTTGAGGAGGGAAAACAAAAGAGTTTAGGCTCTCTTTGTAGTCTGTGCTCTACACCAATCAAAATATCTACGAACTTCTATTGAATTTGATCAATCGATATTGGAACGCTCTATTGAATCGCTGACACTTTGACACAGACGGTCCAGAGACACTTAACCCGTGAGATCTGCGTCCACACTAAATGGTTTCTGTAAAACTGTTAAGTAACTGCAATAACCACTACCAACTACGGAGCCATATTTGGTCACAGTTTGACGAGGCTCCTTTGTACCAATCGGGGCACGTCAGTACTTAGTTTTATGGGAAATTACTTTTAGGGGTAATTAAAATCGTAAACTGTGCATTAAGGGCCGAGGTGGGCATCCAAATTCTGATTTAATATATCCACAATGACCGACACCCTCGTGGCCAGACCTGTAATATTTACCTTTCCTTTCGTGATATGATCCTCGCTGTAGATTTGACCTGTGCCAATGCCTAGCAACGACCTCATGATCCCTTCAATGTTCAGGGTGACTATCTTCAAGCAAGTAACATGCTGAGAAATGTCAAATTCAGTTCTGCAGGGGGAACAAAATATCAGACAGATGTTACAGTTGACAGCTAGTCAGGTTTTACTCCCAAGACACCAAAGATAGCTACTAATATCTTACAAATTTCCTTTTACATAGCAATAGCAGAGGAAAGTTATGGCACAGAACATTAGAATCATGTACCATGTTTTGAAATCCAACTGACTGAAAATTTACATGATATTTTCCTGTATAAACTCTGTCCCAATCACTAAAAATTAGATATTTCTGTCTGTGTGGGTAATTAAATGAGCAACATCATCTGACTAAGGATTATGCCAACTTGGACCAATGTATATAACTAGAAGAGCAACATCATCTGACTAAGGATTATGCCAACTTGGACCAATGTATATAACTAGAAGAGCAACATCATCTGACTAAGGATTATGCCAACTTGGACCAATCTGACTAAGGATTATGCCAACTTGGACCAATGTATATAACTAGAAGAGCAACATCATCTGACTAAGGATTATGCCAACTTGGACCAATGTATATAACTAGAAGAGCAACATCATCTGACTAAGGATTATGCCAACTTGGACCAATGTATAAAACTAGAAGAGCAACATCATCTGACTAAGGAATATGCCAACTTTGACCAATGTATATAACTAGAAGAGCAACATCATCTGACTAAGGAATATGCCAACTTGGACCAATGTATATAACTAGAAGAGCAACATCATCTGACTAAGGAATATGCCAACTTGGACCAATGTATATAACTAGAAGAGCAACATCATCTGACTAAGGAATATGCCAACTTGGACCAATGTATAAAACTAGAAGAGCAACATCATCTGACTAAGGAATATGCCAACTTGGACCAATGTATATAACAAGAAGAGCAACATCATCTGACTAAGGAATATGCCAACTTGGACCAATGTATATAGCTAGAAGAGCAACATCATCTGACTAAGGAATATGCCAACTTGGACCAATGTATATAACTAGAAGAGCAACATCATCTAACTAAGGAATATGCCAACTTGGACCAATGTATATAACTAGAAGAGCAACATCATCTGACTAACGATTATGCCAACTTGGACCAATGTATATAACTAGAAGAGCAACATCATCTGACTAAGGAATATGCCAACTTTGACCAATGTATATAACTAGAAGAGCAACATCATCTGACTAACGATTATGCAAACTAGGACCAATGTATAGAACTATAATTTTTTTTCAGCCAACATAGAAACTATCTATGTAGTGTTAGGTAATGTGACAGGGAAATATGTTAATCACACAGGTCTTAATCACAAGCACCAAGGAGCATTTACATCTACGATGCAACGTTTAACACATTAGTGATAAGTGTACTTACCTTAAATTTAAACTTAATGAGGAGCTGTAAACACTAGCAGCAGTTGTGTGGTAGTAGCAGTAATGTAGGGTATTACCTGTGTGTGGTAGTAGCAGTAATGTAGGGTATTACCTGTGTGTGGTAGTAGCAGTAATGTAGCTTATTACCTGTGTGTGGTAGTAGCAGTAGTGTAGGGTATTACCTGTGTGTGGTAGTAGCAGTAGTGTAGGGTATTACCTGTGTGTGGTAGTAGCAGTAGTGTAGGGTATTACCTGTGTGTGGTAGTAGCAGTAGTGTAGGGTATTACCTGTGTGTGGTAGTAGCAGTAGTGTAGGGTTTTACCTGTGTGTGGTATTAGCAGTAGTGTAGGGTATTACCTGTGTGTGGTATTAGCAGTAGTGTAGGGTATTACCTGTGTGTGGTAGTAGCAGTAGTGTAGGGTATTACCTGTGTGTGGTACTAGCAGTAGTGTAGGGTATTACATGTGTGTGGTAGTAGCAGTAGTGTAGGGTATTACCTGTGTGTGGTACTAGCAGTAGTGTAGGGTATTACATGTGTGTGGTACTAGCAGTAGTGTAGGGTATTACCTTTGTGTGGTAGTAGCAGTAGTGTAGGGTATTACCTGTGTGTGGTAGTAGCAGTAGTGTAGGGTTTTACCTGTGTGTGGTAGTAGCAGTAGTGTAGGGTATTACCTGTGTGTGGTACTAGCAGTAGTGTAGGGTATTACATGTGTGTGGTACTAGCAGTAGTGTAGGGTATTACCTTTGTGTGGTAGTAGCAGTAGTGTAGGGTATTACCTGTGTGTGGTAGTAGCAGTAGTGTAGGGTTTTACCTGTGTGTGGTAGTAGCAGTAGTGTAGGGTATTACCTGTGTGTGGTAGTAGCAGTAGTGTAGGGTATTACCTGTGTACATTCTTAAATAGTACACCTCATATGAGTTGTACTCATTTTGCACTATGTCTAGTACCAGGGGTACCTATTTAGTTCTATTGAGCATAACAATGAGTACTCACTTAGTGTTTGGTATCACATCCCAATTGATAGGCGAGTACAACTGCAATAAAAACTTGTCCTTTGTTGAAAATACGAAGCGATCATATGAAAGAAATTACGCAAAATTCAGTTTGGCATTTTCTATTCAACCAGATGTTACCCAATGTGACCAGATGTGATGAATATCCATTGCACAACCGTATTTAAATATATCTCAAAATGGAAGTATCATTATGAGTTCTTGTTCTATTGTAACATGAAATATTATCTATCAGAAACAATACATTTTTGTGCAAGTTTTTCTAAGTTTACTATTAAAATGGTTTTAAAATATTTCTGATTTCATATTAATGAAAATAAATAAGCCTGTCAGATAACTCCCCACACTCTTTCTAATTTTATACGTTTGCAGCAGTAATAGAGTAAATGGGTCTATCGTCCGAGTCTAAAGTCTAAAGCTATTCTACATTAGATTATGATTTCAAATTGTTCAAGGCTCATTTATTTACAAAGCTGCTCTTTCTTATCCAATTTGGAGTCTTAGAGCATTTTGTAATAATTTCTCTACTCTTTCAACCTTTGTTGATCCTTCATGTATTTTGTTACAATCGTTTCTTACTAAATATAACCGTGATTCTTATTTTTATATTTTCATATTTCTTTATTATTTTCTCATATTTTACTCCTACGCTTCCTACTTATAAATTGCATGAACTTTATAGAGGAATAAATTGAGACAGAGAATTTCCCAGGCAGCATTTTCGCCATGTAAGCAATATTAATTGCTACTAAAAGTATTTTAAATCGGCTTGTGAGGATTTCCATCTACAAAATATCTAATCGAGCTCTTTTCATATTGACCTTGATGGGAGATATATTAGACGACAACAGAGGCATTAACTATCAAAACATAGGCCTTCAGAAATTTGTCATTCAGTTGTTGTACACTCAAACACACAAATTTTGATACCACAATTTTTTTTAATAACAATCTTCTTTGCAGCTGTGTAGAGCTTGATATCTCTTATACTCTACAAATGTCAAATTTCTTCAACAAAACGAAGACAGAGTCAATAAGAGTCAGGAATTTGAAAACTGTTGTTTGTTTACCAAAAAAATCTCACTTTCCATTTGAAGATTATAAATCGATGAATAAGATTGTAAGCCATTAATCCACTGAATAGTCATAGAATTATTTCTATCTACAAGCCAGTTGGGACAATTTCCTAATGCTAATACCTCCAACTCACCATGAGGTATGGCCTGCTTTTCTTACTTCCCATTCCCACTAGGAGAATTTCTTTCACAACAGGTAACATTTCATGAGACTGTTGCTGTTGTTCTGCACTGAAAGAAGAAACAAACCAAAATATGGGCTTAAGAATTTCGACAAATACAATTAAACCATTTAATATAAGTATACTTAAAGAGTTAAACAATATTTTCTTTTTCTTAAGCATTTCCCAGCAATAATTGAATAGATGTTGTGTAAATCAGTTTTCAAGAAGAAATTCAAAATCGGACTTGTATGAGCATTGAAGGGGAAATGAATATTGGAAGGTTCAAACATCAGCAATTTGTTTGGCCAATGATTTTGAAATTGGTCGAAAATATTTTTTATTTCCAAATTGTTGAAAGTTGAAGAAAACAAAAATTAGTGGGCCAAATGAAAACAAAACATTTCTAATTTATTGTTTTTGTTGTAAGGTTCTATTTGTGTCTCTGCAGTGGGGAGCAGGTGGGGAGGGGATTGGCATTCACCTGGTAGTGATGACCACACTGTCAACGAGTAAACGGTGAGCCATTGAGAAGCTTCTGACCAGGAAAACTGGTGCAAAATCAGGTAACTTCAGAATCTGCAGAATTAATGCAAAAGAAAAATGTGATCGACAAAAAATAAGAAAAAATGAAATGAATGATAACTTTTGACCATGTGAAAAAATTATTCACTAAATTGGAGACATTAATTTGCATATTACATTGCATTGCATCATTTCAGAGATGTTCCAGAAAATTTATTTTTCCTTTATGAAATCCAAAATTATTCATATCAAATTCTTATTTTATGCTGCTCTTTTTACTAAACATTCATGATAATTATCAAACGAAAAGGAAGTTACTTCTTTTAAATGATAACAACTCTGTGTTGTACAAACTGTACTATACAAATCTGCACACAGAATGATACATAGTCGAGCAGCCTTGTTTACCATATCGCTATATTGACTGTTAGACAATTAAAATCGCTTACCTCTAACACACCATTCTCTCGACAAACTGCACACCAATGTGTAGGTTCAGTTTGTCGTTGAGCATCTGTCTCTGGTGCCTGCTCTCTAAATAAACAGTAAATGAAAACAGTACATGAGTACAATTGAAAAATTTCATGAAAATTTTAAATTTGGCAATTCTGGGTATTGCAGAGTGTTAATCATTTCTTTAACAATGATATTACATAATATATATAAATCATACGCTATTGCTAGGAAATGGTTCGATCCATTTGTAACATTTATCGCAAGTTACGTGGATTTTGAATAATCGCCCATTTCTGCTTAAACCAAAGGTGGTAACATGATTCAAACTGAACCCACCCACACTTGTACTAAACATCAAAAACTCTGTCATCTATTTGTCTTCCAAACTCATCAATTTAGGAGTATTAGCTCAGTGGTTAACGCCGGTGCCTTTCAATCATAAGGTCCCGAGTTCGAGTCACCCCAAGATTAATGTATGTCTTCCAGTTACAGAGTTGTTGACAATTGACAATTCATAATCATGGACGTTAAATATGAATGTAAGAGACTGACTTGGATCAGCTTGCGACTTTGATACTTTGATACTTTGCGACTTTGACATTGATGTCAAAGTAAACTGAAATACTTCAAAACTTTTAACATATTGCTTTACAGTCAGAAATCAGACTGCGACTTTTGACCGTTATTTCGCAATCATTAAACACTTGGCGAAAGCGGTGAAATGCATTGTGGGAGCTTAGCCCATCACTACTTTTCAGTACACTGCAGCCTGGATATCGTCTGAAAATCCGTTTTAATACATATTCATAAAGCAGCAATCGAATTGCT
>KN887115.1:3850-14572 GCA_000934455.1 Apostichopus parvimensis
AGGGTGGTGCTTATCCTATCAAAGGAACTCCTTGAACTTCTAAAAGAGAAGGGTGAACTTGATGAATTTGGTAAGTTGTTATTCAGTCTCTGACGCTCAGAAATAGGGTAACAATTAAACCGTTGAATTTGTAAATATACATTTATCATTAATTAATAATAAGATACCTCTTTTTGTATAGTAATTTTGTTGCACTTCTGATGTGCATGTGAAGGGTTTACATTGGCGTATCCAGGATTTTCTAACCCGGGGGGCGCGAATTACTATCTAAGCGGAGCGCCACCATCGGTTGGCGCGCAGCGTACAAGAAAATTTCTGGTTTTGATACCACCCAGATCACCGGAAATGGCACTCCTCGGGCTTGAAAATGACCAACCAGATGTACACTTTTTGCCTGAGAACCAAGTATTTCGGAATAGTTTTTTTCCATCCATAACCTTTTTCAAGATTGTCACCAGTCACACATCATGTTCGACCTCATCGCATCTCATGTGGATCATTGCTTTTGTAGGTTATTCTACGTCGCGGCCTACAATACCCGACAGCCCCACTTTTGAAGGTGTTAAGCCCATTATTTGTTCAGAATTTGAAAATTCACAATTCTCGTGAATAAATTTACTTAAAAACATACCCATAATGTTGCACAAAATGGAGCGCGCGAAAATTTTTGGGAATTTTTCGGGCAAGTCGGACAGTTTTGAGGCTGTTCATCCTGGAACGCCATTTTCATGCTCACTGATATGATGTGATATCTGCTGTTAGGTTTTAAAAATTCGAAGTCGCGTAGGGAGGAATTTGCCAAGGGAGGGGCGAAGCCTGTAGGCAAATTATCTAAGCGTAGCGCCACCATAGGTTGGCGCGAAGCGTACAAGAAAATTTTGGCCGAAAACGCCTCCCAGATCGCTGGAAATGACACTTCCCAGGCTTTGTAAGTTGCATCTAAACACTTTCTATTTTGAAATTACTAGCGAAATGCGTCATGTTCCCCGACGACACAGTCGAGTTCGAGACCAGCCACAGTTGGTTCATAGCACAATTCTACATTTTTTTAAGGCGTATACACACACACGCGCGTTATGATAGACCATATATAGTATATATATAGATCATGAGTGAGAGAGGAAAGATG
Organism: Apostichopus parvimensis; assembly: GCA_000934455.1. NCBI lineage: Eukaryota > Metazoa > Echinodermata > Holothuroidea > Aspidochirotida > Stichopodidae > Apostichopus > Apostichopus parvimensis. The sequence goes on from KN887115.1 coordinate 4,980, forward strand.
GAAACGTCAAAACTGGAGGTGTCGGTGTAAGGGATAGGGTGAGGCACACGCCCCTTCCGAAATCCTTGATCCGTCACTGGCTACCCTGTGTAAATAATAGGGATAAGCGCTGTAATGATGTCACTGTTCCTCTTTCTCTACTGGTGTCTTGGCGTTTTTCTTTTACTCCCTCCTTTTCTCCTTTTTCTCTCTTTCTTCTTTTTCTTTTCCCTTCCTTCCTCTCCTCCTCCTCTTTTTTCCCCCTCTTTTTTCCTTTTTTCTTCTCTTTTTTTTCTCTCCTCTTTTCTTACCCGGGGGGCCGCGCGCCCCCAACGCCCCCCCCCCCTGGATACGCACCTGGTTTAAGCAGTGGGCATTTAAGGTTGTGCTCAAATCATATCAACTTCTGCATACACTGTATGCTTTATGACTTCATTGTGTATAAATATATATCTAATATACCATGGCTTCACCTTACCAATACATTTCCACTGTGTCTGTATGCTGTTTCTGAAATAAGTTGAACACCGACCAGCTTTTACAGGGTTACCTAGTTAATTCTGATGAATCTGGTAGGACTATGACATTAATGTGTTTATTTTGGCAGTGAGGATATGTGCAAGAACCAGTGTCATGAAGCCTCCTCGAGTCAGTTTCCTGACGGAAGGTATACCGCTTGAAGATGTCGAGGGGTATTCCAGGAGCCTCGGTGAAACTATCACCGAGAGATGTTTTCTGAATATAGATCCCGAGAAAGTAGATGATTTAGCATTTGATCTGAAGCGCATCTTTGATGGTGAGTCTTTCTTTGTGTACAGTGCAGGTTTATACTCCACAAATGGATTAAAACTAGACAAGCTGTTTGGTTTGCTGGCAATACCATTTGCAAGTTTTCTTGATTACAAACATGAAATATAACTGCAATCAATTTATATAATATCTTTTACAGTTTGGTAAAACTGCCCGGTTGAAGGGGTATTACACAAACCTTGCTGGGAAGTTTTCAGCATCCTTAGGTTAGAACCACAACCTCATGGAATACATACTAAATATGGCATTTTTTAATATTTTTTAAAACTTTTTCTATGATGATCATATATTATATGTGGGTCCACACTATTGTGGTGTACAACAACACTGTACATTACAATTTCCCTGTTGCCAGGGGCAAGTGAAAAATTATGTCGGGCAAGCCCTCTCTTATCTCAACTTGCCCGATTCAGCAGGTGATAGATGAGTAAATATTAACAACTATTATTATCTACTATCAAACCACAAACATAAATCTCGGTGAGATCATTCTTGTTTCGTCCTTCGGAAGAACGTTCCTTCGTCTCAACGATCTTTTCACTTTTACACAGTAAGTCAATGGGACTTCTCTATTGAGTTAACTGTATGTGACAGGAAATCACAAACTAACAGACCATTGACCACTAACTCCCAAATGAGAATTAACTGTGTAAACTAGTTCAATGTGCATTATATACAGGAATTTTCATGTACAGAGGTTGTTTACAAACTTCACAGAGCATTTCCTCCATTTGTAAACACACAGTGAAAGCATCACTTAAAATCTAATATTAATAGTTTGTTACAGTTCACAGATTCAGCTTACGAAGTACGTTATGTGTTTTAAAAGCATTCATAAACATGTTGTGACATATGTTCATTTCTAAAGCAATTAAAACAGTTTGTTGAACATCAATATCATGACGGCTTGGTTATATGCAGGCAACCCCTAAAACAGTCGAGTATGGTACTAGTGGCCCAAGTAGATGACTGACAAAAACCAGGTGAAAATCCCCATCTGATGTATTTAAAATATCAGAGCACTAAATTACTACAACAAAGGAAACTTATTAACAAGTTGTAACCACTGTATTTTGCTTTTCACGTTATTACAATCCATCCAAGTTAAGGACACAAGACTCCTGTAGTGCTGATATGCAGTAAGTCAAAACCACATTACACGATTATCTGTCATGTTGGTAAAAACATATTCGCTGACAAAAGCATGGAGCTGTCGAGTTGGTTAGGCTTCACTTTGCCGTACACCAGCAACGGTAGGGTAGTATTAGGTTCGTTAGCACAATAACGTGAAGAGAAAACATTTTGTGTCAGAATACCAATACACTTAAGGTGGCCAAACACCTCCTAAGTTATTTATTGAGGCATTTTCTACATGCAGTAGGTCATAATTTGCAATAATACAAGCATTTAAAGGAGTTTTGAGACAAGATTGTTGTCCCTCACAGCCATGATTTTTGGCAAAGATTTTTCAGATTTAAGTCTCGACACATGTTTTGAGTGGAAGATAGATGGTTTGTCAACCTTTGATCTTTATTTTGTGAAATATGTAAACAAAGTGGATTGGCCTTCTGGGCGTTATGAGCAATATATATTCCAGCCACCTTGGATCTCGTTTTTCACTGTGCAAAACAAAATCTGAGATCCTGCAGCAATGCTGCTCTAGTTTTGCGAATGCTTCTGACCAACAATAGAGTGATAATGTCATATGATTTGTTGGCCAATTGAGTTGTGAAACTTTTTTTTTTTTTTTATGGTGTCATTCTAACTCATATTTGTGAAGTAAAGTAATACTTTATAACAAAATATATAAACCCTGGATTTTAATCACGTACTTACTGCAATGAAGGTATGAAGTTGTTCACACGTTGTATCTCTCTGTTAGATGGGAGGAGAGCGGAACCAGTAGAAGACGAGGATCTCTCCTGGCGTGAAACCAAGAAAGAACACATTAACGACAAAAGACGTGTGGTTATCAGCAGTGGTGAGTCCATTGTCATGCCCGACGACTGTCATGCCACCGTTCCTTCTCTGACATCCGTAATTAATCGGCCGCTTGCAGATCCTCGACCGATCGATACCATTGACGATGGCGACTCGCCTAGGAGTGTCCCCGCTGGCCACTTCAGTGTTGGAGACAGTGCATGCGGTGCTACAGACATGGAACAGAGGAGTGGGAGCGATACCTTCTCTGGATATTACGAGAAACAGGAGAAGACAACGAAGACTGATCCATGTCCAAGCGACGGCGGAAAGACGCATTCCGAGAACGGTTGCACCGTCGCCTTACCGAAGATTGAAAGCAGTCACGTTAACTTCAGCCTCGATTCACCGGGGTCTGCCAAAGGTGTCGCTGATAAGCCCCATTCGCTGAAAAGCAAATCAAATTCTGTATCCTTTGAAGCCAGCCATACAGTACATCAACTTCCAACGAAACAGCAAGAGAGTATTAGTGGAAAAGGAGGATCTCTTCACAGCAAGGAGACTGCCACATCATCAAATGCCCCTCCCAACTATGTCGGAGATGCCGTGGCCAAAAACACCAATCAGGTCCCACCTCATACCCAGGGCTTCCATCAGCACCACAAAGGAGCAGACAAGCACCCACCAATGGATCACCTACAAGGACGGCATGAGGTTGCACCAAACCACAGACCACATTTAGACCCTGCTATGGGTGACTTGGTGTCAGCGTTGGAACAAAGTCCCGAATTGCGAAGTAAGTAACTTGCTTGAGTACTTCCAAGACAGAAATATGCAACTGAGTAGTGTTTCATTGGGTGGGGGGGGGGGGGGGGTGGGTCGGTGATTGTAGACAAATAACCAATTTGATTACATTTGACCGTTGTTTATCTGGAACTGGTACTACAATGTATTGAGATATCGTCATACTGGTACTTGTACAGTGTTCCCTTCTCCTATGTCTTATCTCTTGGGTCACATCCTGTGGAATCTAGTCATGTTACAATATGACGTCAGGACTATTTGGTTAGTTACTCTTAAAAGTGCAAATTGAGGTCAAAGAAGTTCTAATTCCTAAATTATTTTTCGTCTCGTTAGTGATTATCAATCTCCAATATTCAGATTTGTTGGGTACCTCAATTTGAGCATGATGACCTTTTGGTTGAAATACATTAGAACACTGAGTTTCAGATTGAGTCATAAAAACCTTTCAATCACAAATCTGGTGTAGGCCCAGTGCCCAAGCAAGGAGCAACCTGGCCCCAATTCAGCAATAGAAATGGGCCCAAAAAGGAGAGAGTCCAGTATAGTTTTTTCTGGTTTTATTTTTTGTTTTTTTAAATATTTGGCTCCTCTAGACCCCCTAGATATGGCACTCTCAGAGAAGTGCACGATTTCGTTTTTCACAGACCTCCCAGCGAAAACTCTAAAACCTTTAAAAAGCCTTTTTTTTCTTCAAAATGGCTCTTTATTTTTCAAAAATACTCTTTAATAATAATCTTTAAAAACCGTTATTTTTATTTTAAGTTAAATTTTTTTTTTAGAATTTTTTTAAAATTTTGTTGAAGAGCTGCTGGGAGGTCTGAAGTCATAATTTAAAACAAGTCTGAAAGTTGGCACTTTGAGGCAAAGTTTGTCATCTTTAATTTCTGTGTTGATTTTTCTCTTTTCAGGTCAACTTTGGACATTTCTACACCCTCCAGGTAATTATGGACAAAAGTGTGAGCTTTAGCTATGAAGTATAAGAAGGGGGAAAAAATGAATTAAAAACTTTCCATGAATTTCAACAAGCAATTATAAGCTGGTGCCTGGGTCATCATTTCATTTACATGGGACAATGAAAGCTCATACCCATATTCAAAAAGGTAACATACAGCTCTTCAAGTTTGTGCTATAGTATACAAGAACTGTTTTCTTGCATTTTGTGAAGGTGTACCAGTGTATGGGAAGTGGGTGGGGAGGGGAGGGGAGGGGGGGGGGAGAGCAGAACATAACTTGTGTATTAATGCCCTGTATTCAGTGGATGGTATGGAAAACAATGTCGGCTAGCTTCTTTGAAGGGATATCCAAGCAGCAGACTAAGCGTTTCTCTCTGAAGGTTAGTCTCTGAAGAAGATCTTGCTAGGATCGAACCGTCAGGCCCTCTTGCCATTTACATCTTTTGTAATAGAGAAGATATTCCACATTGTTAGTTGAAAGCCCATCTCAATATCTTACTTCTAACTCAAAGTACGGTTGATTTAATGTAAATATATTTTGACCGGCTAAACCCTTGATGCTTAGAGGGAATGGATCAAAGTGGGTGGACTGTGATGTCATCATCCTGCATGTTCTTCAAAAGATTTTAGTTTTTTTTTCCTATTAAATATCTTATTGTTGACATATCCTTCAAGTTTGCCACATTTTGGAATGTTTGAACCTCTGTACTTACATATAGGAATACACACATGAACAAAATGGCAATGTCTTTGTACACAACAAGATACTTTATTGTGCACAGAAAACAAAACAAAACGTACAAGCAAAGTAAACAGAGCAAACACTGGAATATAACAGAACCTCTGTACTTACATATAGGAATACACACATGAACAAAATGGCAATGACTTTGTACACAACAAGATACTTTATTGTGCACAGAAAACAAAACAACAAAGTAAACAGAGCAAACACTGGAATATAACACAACCTCTGTACTTACATATAGGAATACACACATGAACAAAATGGCAATGACTTTGTACACAACGAGATACTTTATTGTGCACAGAAAACAAACAAAAACAAGAAACAAACTTTATGGTATAAAAAGAAACCAGTTATATACAAGGAAAGAGGTACTTCACACCCAGGCAATTGATTAACAATAAATTTGATTAAATTACCTCCCGGAACCTTTAAAGATATCTATTCTCTCTTTTTCACAGCAGGTATGCAAGGCAATCCACCGGCCATGACCCAACAAGTTCATCCTGCCTCCACTTATGACGTGAATGGTACGGAAAAAAAATGACTTTAGCCACAAAATTAATCTGGATAGGTTGTAGACCGTTAGAAAGCACTGCCATCAGCTTGGATTGTATTTTTGATACCAGTTTTAATCAGTGCAAAATGACCCTTGAAACATCTGAGGTTTCATCTATAAAAGTGACTGGACCTTGTAGTCTAATACACAGACCATAATGGAAGTTACCCTCAGACGAAACATCCAAACTGAATGGGGGGCAAAGTTATAACATCTTATCAATGTAGTACAAACTTAGTCCAGGATATATAATTATCCAATGTCATCCGAGGATACTCTGTTGTTTATTTATATGAAGTTAAAGAATATGTTTTTGGTAGATTTTGTGGAATTTGTAGAAACGATGGATTATTAAACATTTACGTTTTGTTCTGCACTGAGAAGCTGATTCATCCTCAGTTTATCTTAAGTTAAAGGAGCTCTGAAGTTTACAAAAGGGAACTGGATGTCATGGACTTCCACTCTCTGATCCGATGTTCCGAAGAAAAGCAAAGACTTGCTTTTATTCGTCTTTTAAGTCCTAAATAAGTCCTTGATCGTTCGACTTTTTTTCCTTGTCCGTTGTAGCAATTTGGAATTCTTTGCAAATTTTATCAGGATTCTTGGTCATGTCTCCCTCCCCTTTAGCTTTTTAATTATTTCTTGTTATTTTTCCTTCTGCCCTAAGGTGGTATGTACCCTATGTCACAGTTTCAGACGGCACATCAACAACACCCAGGAAGCAGTTACCCAGGGCCACAACTGGCATCCACTGGTATCTATGGTATGTATTAGCTCATAGGGACATTCCAGTGGCAGAAAATCAAAAATGTGTGATAAACGATCTGCATGAACAGCTCAAAGTGGCTCCATGATAGCAATTTTTTTTTTTTTTTTTATGGTATGAATTTGTAAATTTTAGGTTAATTTTTGAGGAACTCGTCTGGGGACAGTGAGATTGGCATCATCCTTGCAATTTTGTTTAATAATGAACATGATTTTGATTTTTAGTTACAATGTTCAAATTGTTTTTAATCTGCAGAGGAAAATCATATATTTCTTTTTTTATACAAAACTATGCTTTTTCAAAAATCATTTGAATGCAGAGTAAATTTGACAAATAAGGAAACATTCCAATGTATCACATTCAAGGGAGAAATTTACTAAACTTGTCACATGGTCTGTAACTGCCGTTTAATTGGAAGGAACAGTCAATACAAAAATCAAGGGGCTATTTCAAAGAAAGGGGCAATGTTTGGAGTTGCATTGACCATATATGAGTGCAACTTTTGTGCAAGTTGCAACATTTGTGCAAGTCTATATTGTTTTAGTATGTTGCTTGTATGGAAATGCCATTCAACTGACATTAAAAATATGCAACCAGATAATATTTTAGCAACTGAACTTATTTTAAATTTAACAAAATATTGTGTTTGAATAATTTGTTGTCCAACAAAGGGTGACATTTTCTGAAATGTGTCAAATTGCTTACTTTTGTTGGAGTAAGTGAACATTTTTTTGCAAAGAAATTTTTGAACTGTAAAAGCTCTTATGCTCTGTATGTTTTGCAAAATATTTCTCATAAGATCGGAGAAACGAAGAGAATTGTCATTTTCTGAAGTCACTTAATGTACAAAGTTCAGATCATCAACACCACTTGCATTCAGTGCATGTTATATTTTTATACCAGTTTTGAGAAACTGCCCTTTAAACATCTGAGTGTTATGGAATAAAGTGACTGGACTACTTAGTCTAATACACAGACCATTAGGGTTGGTTCGACCTCAGATGCAACACAAAACCTCAATGGAAAAATACATAAAACTTTAATGGCCGCAAATCACTTGTTTACGAAAGCGTTAAAAATCTGTTAGGGACAAAAATGGTGGTATTGAATGTGATGGGAATCGTGCAAGAGTTCTTGATTGTTGATATGAAGTTAACAAAAGACAATTTGGTTTAAGAGTTATTATAATTTATATAATAATAGACTAAGGTGACCATATTTGCCTGTCTGGAATCAGGGACATTTATCGCGTGACTGATATGGGGGAGGGGTTTAAGGGGAGGTGGTGGAAAATTTTCTAGTGCCTAAGGTGCTTAGATGTAAAATGGTGATACTTAGAACACTTTTTAAATCAATTTTATTTTCGAAAATGTAGCTTTTTCTTAGATGAAATTTACTTACTTTACGTAAGAGTGCTAGGCTAGATCGATCTAGCATATTCCACTTTACACTGGCCCACCTGAAATACTGGTTAGTTCCGTTCTGCGACTGCACACTTGACTAAATTTTGTTTTTTACAATTATTTTACTAATAATGTGGGATATTTTCTAAATTCCTGAACATTTTCACGAATCGGGGACATTTTCGGGGACACTTGTTCATCACACTGTAATCGGGGACTGTCCCCGAAAATCGGGGACGTCTGGTCACCTTATAATAGGTTGACATTTACAATAAGACCTGCACCAAGGAGTTGGTAGCATCTTCAAGTTAGCCTTAGAGGAACATTTAGCATATTTTAAAGGTCAATACCTTTAATACCAAACAGCAATAGAAAAATTGACTAGCACTCAATTTTTCCATTGCCTTGGACTATAACATACCAAAACAAACATTCTACCCTGATATCATCCTTGAAATGTCTTCTGAATTGTTTCCCAATCCTCTCCGTAGCTCAAAGGGGAACATACTTTGCTTCTCAACAACAACCACTACACCAACAGCCTTTTCATGCAGTTCATCCCTCATCTGCAGTTCAGAGTGGTATGTCCAATGCTGTTCCTTTCTTCCAATAAATACCTTTGCTATTATCTAGACTTTCTAAAACTGACCATTGGAGAATTCAGTCTGCCATGTTAAGAGCCATCAATCTTCCTTCTATGTTCTTTCATCAACAAATCCTAACGAAGAAAACAATCGTAGCGTGTTGGATTATCCATTGACCAGCTTCCATTAATGTAATAAATGAATTTTTAACAGTTGCATCCTATAAGTTGACCCATGTTTTATGTTATATTGGTTGCAGGTCCGAGTACATTCATGCATTCCCCTCTACCACAACAACAACAACAAAGTCAAGGTGTCTTCTCAACTCAACCATATCCCACTTCATCTAATGGTAAGTTCATGGCCTATTTTTATTTCTATGATTATAAAGTTTTATCATTTTGGAACAAATTTACAATAAATCCATAATTTGGAACAAACTTGGAGGAACAGACCAATAGAAAGGACCAATAGATACCAGTATAGGATATTAGCTTAGGCTTTCTGATCTATATAGAACACCGTAGATATGTACTAGACTGGAGCAAAGAAACTTTCTTAGATAGGATGGGATTCGAACCATTGACCACAGGATGTCCAGCCCTTAGTTGCAATCCCCTAGTGACCATTTCTTTGCTGGGAGGCCACATGTAATCAGAGATTACACTGCATTATTTATTAGCTGCATCTCTGAAAGTAGCAGACAAGGGATTTCAAAAGAAAAATGGCTTTTTTTGTGTGTTTATGGACAAATAAATCAATAATAGAAAACTGACTGGGAAATTAAAAAAAGTTACATTGAAAAATAGCCAAAGATTAAAATTGTCAAGAGCTGGTTTTGGAACTAAAGAAAACACCAACATTTCTGCCCCAAAAATCCTTTGCTCTTTTCGTATTTGTTCATAATTTCTGACAGTTTTCCTTCTGTTGATGTATCAGACTTAAGAAAGTTACTGTATTGCAGATTTTGTTCATTGCTATAACCCTACCCTTAAGGGACCTTCCTACCAATGTGATGCATGTATAACCTACCTTCTTCCCCCTCCCCCTCCTCCTCCCCTCCTCCT
>KN887115.1:29971-59491 GCA_000934455.1 Apostichopus parvimensis
GGAAGGGTTTAAGTGTCTCCTAAAGACATATCTAAAAGTTTAAGTTTATCTCCCGAAGTCTACGGACGTAGAACAGTAGGCTCCGTAATTTATATTTACGTCTGTAGACTTCGGGCTCTGTGCATTTTAATTATCCCATTTATAGTTTTATAATTATCCAAAGTTATAGTTTTATTCCGTATCAATAAAAGAGATATATATATTATCAAATATCCGCTTTTGAAGATTGTTTCCTATTTCACGCTCGGTTCGCGTTATCAGTGTAAGGCCCGGCTTACCGTTCCCGAACTATCAAAATAAGCCTTACATTAGCATGACCTACAGTAAGCCTATGTTTGACAGGTAAAAGTATAAAATACTTTAAAATGCACATGATATTGTGCATAGTCCAGGTGGGCTTTACTACCATAGGCAAACTTATAAGACACTTCTTTGCTTGTACAGCATAAAAGTACAGTGTTATTGAGGTATTATTAGGTGAATCAAAACAATAAATATTAACTGTGTTGCACAAAAATGGGTACCCACAAATATGACAATTTGCCAGATTTTGGATATTTTGCACAGTACATTGTGAACAGTTTGGTTGGGCTACATTGCCATATCCAAAATTATGAGATACTCATTTGCTTGCATAGTGTAAAAGTACAGTCTCAGTGAATTGAACAATTTGGATGATATGGTTTATATATAATCTAGACCAGATAAGAATATAGTAAAAAGTTTGTTCCTGACTGTCTTAAGCTGCATTCAGTTATGTCTCATGTTTGCAGGAGAATGTCGATGAGAAGCTCACAGTCAAACCAGAAAAACCAAACCACCCTGCTGCAAAATTGGGGTTACTATGGTAATCAAACCAAGAAGACTGGAAACTCAGGTAAAGTTACATAAAAGTAAAGTAGATTAAATAAAACAAACAACGAAAAAGACTAAAAGCAAGTATTACCTTTAGGTACCTTCACAGTGTGCACATTCCTAATTTAGTGTTCAAATTTAACATAGCAGGTTTGGAGGCCCTGAAGTTGTCCCTTTGTAAAATACTACTCTTCCTGTATAATAAAACTATTCTACTTATTATACATCAGGTTTGGAGGCCCTGAAGTTGTCCCTTTGTAAAATACTACTCTTCCTGTATAATAATATAATTCTACTTATTATACATTATGCATAGCAGTTTCGGAGGCTCTGAAGTTGTCCCTTTGTAAAATACTACTCTTCCTGTATAGTAAAACTATTCTACATATTATACATTTTGCATAGCAGTTTTGGAGGCTCTGAATTTGTCCCTTTGTAAAATACTACTCTTCCTGTATAATAAACCTATTCTACTTATTATATATTTTGCATAGCAGTTTGGAGACCCTGCAGTTGTCCCGTTGTAAAATACTACTCTTCATGTACATAGTAAAGCTATTCTACATTATATGTATTATGCATTTTGCATAGCAGGTTTGGAGGCCCTGAAGTTGTCCCTTTGTAAAATACTACTCTTCCTGTATAACAAAACTATTCTACTTATTATACATTATGCATAGCAGTTTCGGAGGCTCTGAAGTTGTCCCTTTGTAAAATACTACTCTTCCTGTATAGTAAAACTATTCTACATTTTATACATTTTGCATAGCAGTTTTGGAGGCTCTAAATTTGTCCCTTTGTAAAATACTACTCTTCCTGTATAATAAACCTATTCTACTTATTATACAGTTTGCATAGCAGTTTTGGAGGCTCTGAAGTGGTCCCTTTGTAAAATACTACTCTTCCTGTATAGAAAAAACTATGATACATCTTTGTACTTGTATAGCAATTTTACCCATTTTGCAAAGCACTGGAAAAATTATTCCCTCACATGGGTCTGTTATTGGCACATTCTCTGGAGGAGAAGTAACATCCAAAGTGCATTTTGTCACTTTATCTAAGTGATACCCATCACTGCTCATAGTTCAGTGGTATAATAGCTACATAATACGTTATTGCATCTTAGTTTATAATCGAAACTTGGCTTTGACATACGGAAACATCAGTATACTCTTCTGAGCAGCACGTCCATCCCTTATGAAATTTTACGCTTTTGTAATGTGAACTATGAAAAGCAAATCCAAGAGGTAGTGCAAAGCAAAATAATTGTATATAGACTGACTTCCTAAAGGATGCAGTTTGTATAATATGAAACTGCAAGTCCATTTCAACTGTCAACATTTGTGAGCCATTACCTGGCATGTTGGGAATACCTATTTTTCAAAATGAGGCGGTAATTGATCAAATTAAGACACTGTCTTGTTAATAAAGGAACAGTATATGATTCCATTTGATTCTTAAAAAAAGCAATACCGACAATATGCAAACTTTTCTTCCCCTGCAATTCATTATTTTAAGTAAAGTTTGATTGTTCAACCTAGGTACAGTAATAGCATTGTTATAAAAAAAAAAAATCATTACCAGATGAATGACATAACCATAAAGAAAAAATAGTAATTACGAAAACAACTAACCTTTAAAAGAGCAGCAATTTTCTTTTGTTTTTTGTTTAACTCAAACTCTAGAGGAGTTAATAGTGATTGATGACGATCTCGATGCAGAAGACGAGGAAGCATTTCTTGCGGCCTGCGAAGCGGCAGAGGGTCAGCTGTCATCATCTGCTGCCCTTGTTACCGATGGCAACCAGTTTCAACAACCAGATTGTACCTCTGTACCAGAGGCCTCTCCTCTGGAGTCGTTGCCCGGGTTTGACATCTCCGCAGGCAAGCTGTGGATTTATCCGACCAATTACCCAGTCAGAGACTACCAGTTTAATATCGTTTCTCAAGCTTTGAAGAAGAATACATTGGTCACCTTGCCAACAGGTGAGACTTTTAAGAATCATTATGGAAGGCCAAGAGACCTAAAAAGACCAGGGGGTGGGGCTTGAGTTGGTTTTTTAGTCATTTTTCCTTCTTTGTTTTTTTCGTAAAGTTATGCTACAAAAACATTAAAAGCATACAGTGTTATTAGAAACAAAACAGAATGTTATGAAGTCTGCAGAAGTCTGCTAAATAGATGGTAGGCTTAAACAAGAACACACCCAGAGAAACATAACTCACACCCTCCCTCAACCAACCCCCTTCCACCAGCCTTACTCCAAGGGTAATGATCTGATTTCAAAGATCCCTGATGATGGCTGGAAATAAAATTTGTTGTTATTCTTTCAATCTGCTTCCGTGTATACATGGTAAAAGTGTGAAATACATTTCTGGAGTATAATTTTTTGAAATTTTGCAAAAGCTGGTGATATTTGCCTGTGTAAGAAATATAACATGAGTATGACATTGCATTACTCAAGGTTAACTCAATATCTTGCATCTCATTAGAGTCCAGGGACAAAGTTCTTCTTGATTGATTGATTTACTACATTCAGCAAATAACAGTTGTAATATTCCAACAATTTACTACAGGATAAACTTGACTTCTGTATTGTCACAGTGGATGTACAAACATAGTACATCCTTGTTTTGGCAGTTCTTTGCAAAAATGATACATGCCAGTAGTTTTGTATCAGACAGATTTCTGTCAAACAATGGATCTTGTGTTGTATAAAATGATGTAACATAGTTACTTCAGAATTTTCAATTTCTTCGATTTTGTGGTATTTTGTGTACTCGTGCAGGGTTGGGAAAAACTTTCATCGCTGCAGTGGTGATGTTCAACTTCTATCGATGGTACCCGCAAGGCAAGGTGGTCTTCATGGCGCCGACCAAGCCACTGGTCGCTCAGCAGATCGAAGCTTGCTTTAACATCATGGGAATTCCAGAATCGGATATGGCAGAAATGACAGGTAGTTACAGCTCTCTGGGTCCTCCTTGATGGCAATGAATGGACTTGATACTTTGACTTGATATCACAAGTGAAATAGAAGACTGGATACTTAAAATAAGAACAAGAGACTCAATAGTAGAAATCCAGTGAGAGACCCAGTAGTAGGGACCTTAAGAAGGGACTCCAAATTAGGACTCTAATAAGAAACTTGATACTGATAATTAAGAGGATCAATAGTAGGAACCTAATATTAAGAGACTCGATAGTAGGATTCTTGTGAGAGACCTAGTAGTAGGGACCTTAAGAGGGGACTCCAAACTAGGACTCTAATAAGAAACTTGATACTGATAATTAAGAGAATCAATAGTAGGAACCTAATAAGAGACTCAGTAGTACGATGCTTGTGAGAGACCCAGTTGTAGGGACCTTAAGAAGGGACTCCAAACTAGGACTCTAATAAGAAACTTGATACTGATAATTAAGAGGATCAATAGTAGGAACCTAATAAGAGACTCAGTAGTAGGAAGCTATGGAGTCTTATGAGAGACTTGTTAGTAGGACTCTGTTTGTAGAATTGCTACTGGGAATCATTTCAGGTGCTGAATAACAGGAATCGAATGAGTGACTAGATGCTAGGAACCTAATTAGAGACTTTTTGGTAGGAGTGGAATTCAGACTTGATACCAATATAGAAGTCAAAGACTTGATACTGGGAACCAATTAGGACACTCGGTGCTGGAAGTCCAATAAGAAGCAATTACCAAACAGTGTTTACTGAGACATAATATTGTATATCCAGCATTTCTATCAAAGTCCGCCATGTCAGGAAAATTAGGGAATTGAGGCAGTTTTTAGAACTAGCAATTTCCCCACATGTATCCATGTTGGTTGATTGTCTAAGATCTTCCAATATTTGTCCCACAAACAGCATTATGGTTGTGAAAGAGCATTGATGAGTCACTGAATAGTTGGCATTCATTTTCAAGTCCAAGAAATTAACTTGTTTTTGCCCCTGATTTCACATGTTTACATTTCCTCTTCAATTCAGGCAGCATGGCCCCCTCCGAGAGGAAGAAAACGTGGAAGACGAAGCGAGTGTTCTTCCTGACCCCTCAAGTCTTAAGCAACGACTTGAGTCGACAGGCCTGTCCAGCGGAAGACATTAAATGTCTGGTCGTAGATGAAGCTCACAAAGCGCTGGGAAATCACGCCTACTGTGAGGTACGGACAAAATGCTTTGAAAAGTTAGACCCCCAGATGACGATGGCAGGCAACTGTTTGCATAGACACAGCAACCTTCTTTAGGGAAAGTTTTCTCCCTCCTCGTGCATTGCTTTGATTTATGTTTGGATCATAGGATTGAACTTGGAAGAAATGTCAAGTATGATACCAATTATGCAGCACCTCGTATACTCCCGGCATGTTGCATAACTACCATTTTAATATTGTGTATTCCATACTACAGGTTAAGAGAAAATATTTAAGCCACTTTGTCAAAAAGAAGGGCTTAAGCAGCTGCAAATCCCCTGTAGCAAGTCTCAATCAACATCAAACAATAGAGAATATCTTGGCAGAAATGCAGGTGTTTAATACTTGGAAACTGCAAAATGCAAAAAATATTTGCTAACAATTTATGTGAAAACCTCCCAATGTTTTAAACTTGTCACATGCATATATAGGGCTCAACATCAATTTGGAAAAATGGAAACCAAATTTTAATTTTTACTCTTTTACTGGTTTAATTATTTAAAGTGCCGTCAGTACCCCCAATCTGCTAGCACCACCTGATGGCACATAAGATAGTTAAAGCAGTCAAATTAAAGGGTACCATGGTTCAGATTAAAATTTTGAATACGCCTTGTTCATTTCTACAATGTGTTCAAAGAAGAATAAATAAATTTATACCTTATTATCACAGATTAATTTTCCATTGGTGTCGTAACTATATCTCCAGGTGCTCTAATTGTTCTCATGTTAAACAAAGCAGTCATTCTGCTGCTATCCTACCGGCTACATGATCATAGCTAAGAATATCAAAATAAATCTACGATTCGATTCTTTGACTGAGTAATATCGTGGCAATTTGTGCCATTGGTAAGATCAGTTGTTGAGGGCCATGGCAACATCTTCTTGACCAAAATGAAGGGTATCCATGAGCTAAGTAGTCACCATCGTCATTCTTAGTCAAGCATGCTTGGAAAGTCTTGTACAATTAATAATTGAAGGGAAGAAGCTGGCATGGCACAAATTCAGACATTACTCCCCCCACCCCCAACCCCCCTCACTTCGTTGGTTAATTCTATCTTTACTTTCTCCTGCAGGTCGTTCGAGAACTTGCCAAGTATACTCCAAATTTTCGTGTCTTAGCACTCAGTGCAACTCCAGGTGGAGACCTAAAGGTAAGATTTGTTGCCATTTCTTTGTGACACTAACTAATGTTAATAACTTATACTGGTGTTTTCTGTTGTATTTGTGATGGCACTGTACTCCAGAGTTTAGAGGATTGATAAAGTACCTGAACACACTTGTGTGACTACAAAAAAAGGCATAAACTTCAGAGGATTGCAAATGATAAAACAAAGAAGAACTCATTTCACATGAGATATCTTGGATGCAAAAATGTTGTACTTTGTGGAATAACTGAATAATAAACTTGCTAAGAAGAGTTAGTGGAATGTTTGTAACAGCATAGAACCCTAAATTAGATTAAGGGGTCATAAAATAAGTGTGAATATTACATGACATTTTGAGCAGAGGGTTTCATAGAAATGACAAACCATCTAATAAGGGGGGCAAATGATGGTTATCTCGTGTCTGGAGCTCCACCTGCATAGGGGGAAACTGCCCGTTTCCACCGAAAACGATTTTTCTTGAGGGCGGGGGATGGTGGGGGGGGGGATTGTGGGTGGGGGACATGAAAGAGATACAGATGTGAAATTGCAAGTCTTTTAGTTGGATGATGTATGTGATTATTGTTTTCCTTTTATCGTAGGCGGTACAACAAGTCTTAAATAATTTGTTGATATCCCACGTGGAGATAAGATCAGAGGAATCCATCGACATCCAGCCGTACACTCATGAACGGAAAGTGGAGAAGGTGGTCGTCCCATTGGGGGAAGAGCTGAAACACATCCAGAATAAGTATTTGGAGGTATAAGAAAAATGGCTGAGTTTTGTAGTAGCTATTTACAAATTTGAAGCTTCCTCATTAAACCTAACCCTATGAATACCCTCTCCCCCTCCTCCCCAGGCCATCCATGTAAATTATTTCCCGATATTGATGAGAATTTAGATTTGACAATTAAATTTTTCAGGTAGGGAAAAGTTTTTTTGTTGTTGTCAATTTTGAAACTTTCCCTGATATACCATAAGATATGTTTTGGCATGTGTTTCTTGCTTGTATTATTCAAGCAGGAATGACATGCACTGGAAAAAACAACAATATAGCAAAGAAGTGGCCTGTCGTAGAGGCGAAACTACTTTGCGAAACTTTCAATTCGATTGTAGTTACTTGAATTCACTGCAACATAATCTCATAATGAAGCGCATTTGTCAAAATATCCATTTCCAGTATATCTTGCAAAAACTCAAAAGAAAAATTGTAGAAATGTTAGCTGTATTTCACCCCTCAATAATGCTTACATTTTAGTCATATCTTTATAAATGCATTTCTACCCGTTTTTTTTCCAGATGCTTCGTCTCTATATAAACAGGTTATCCAGAGCAGGTGCGATCTTTAATAAGGACCCCGCCTCCTTATCGAAGTTCCAGCTGTTGAGAGCCAGAGAGGCATTCCGCCAGGATCCACCTCCTCAGGTCCAGTCCAAAGGAGCGGTCGAAGGAGACTTTGCGATATCCCTTAGTCTTTACCATGGTTACGAACTGCTGATGCAACACGGGACCAGGACCCTGTACCACTTCCTGTCCAATACAGTGGACGGAGACAAAGGATTTTCGAGGACGCGACAGGTAATTTTCGCAAAAGGCCTTGAAAGACTCTGTTGTCGATTGTAGCTCTGAGGATGTATACTTTCAGACTCTAGTCTACTTTTTTTTTCTATGTGACCATTTGTGAGAACCTTAAGCTGCTGAAAATTAGTGTTGTTATTGTTATTAGTACAGGATGATGTCATCAAGGCTTTAGCATAGCTTATCGGTAGATACGAGTCGTTTCTAGCCATGTTATTTTATGGTTGATTTCAGCAAGGAATGGCACAATTATGAGAGTTTCTGAGAAGAATTAGACCCATAGTCGACAGATTAAAGGTCGGAGCGGGTTGTTTCTCGGTAAAACGATTGGTCACTGCTTGGCAGTCTTCATCTTACTTAATGTAATGTTGTGTAGCTACCTTTTACTTGTGTTCACACAAATGTTTTAAGAAAACTGCCAATAGATAAACAAAAATATTTTAAGGTTTCTCTGAATTGCATTTGGCCAGGAACTGATGAGAAATGGAGATTTTATCAACATTATGAATATTCTGAAAGAGAAATTTGATTACGATGGAAACACATCTCTCACTGGAGGACCATCGTCCATGTCGCCGTCGTCTCGCCAAATATCCTGCACCCAGAAATCCAAGAAGTTTGTAGTCAGTCACCCAAAGATGCAGAAACTACAGGAGGTAGTCCTCCAACACTTCAAAAACTTCCAGTCTGGTGAGTGACTATATTTCATCCCTTCTAGTCTGGTGAGTGACTATATTCCACCCCTTCCAGTCTGGTGAGTGACTATATTCCACCCCTTCTAGTCTGGTGAGTGACTATATTCCATCCCTTCCAGTCTGGTGAGTGACTATATTACATCCGTTCTAGTCTGGTGAGTGACTATATTCCATCCCTTCTAGTCTGGTGAGTGACTATATTACATCCCTTCCAGTCTGGTGAGTGACTATATTACATCCCTTCCCAGTCTAGTGAGTGACTATATTCCATCCCTTCCAGTCTGGTGAGTGACTATATTACATCCCTTCCAGTCTGGTGAGTGACTATATTCAATCCCCTCCCAGTCTGGTGAGTGACTATATTCCATCCCTTCCAGTCTGGTGAGTGACTATATTCCAATCCCCTCCCAGTCTGGTGAGTGACTATATTCCATCCCTTCCAGTCTGGTGAGTGACTATATTCCATCCCTTCCAGTCTGGTGAGTGACTATATTCCACCCCTGTTCTCATCCCCAACCCTACCCCCAACCCATCCTGCAATAAATACTCAACAATTTCCACCTGGGAAACGTACGGTCACCTTTGACCCTACTAGCTCAATTGGTTTTGGAGGTTATTTTGTGGCAATGTATCTTTCTATCTATCTATCCATCTGTCTGCTGTGTGTCTGTCTTTATGTCAGTCCAAATTCCTTTCAAAAGCTATTGCGGAAAGAATTTTCAAGTTGTAGCCCTTTTCAGGGATTTCATAAGTGTTAGCCCAAAACTTAGGTCTAGGATATTTGCAGTCAAGATAGGCTCAGTTTTGAAATCATGTATAGTGCTTCTCCTGGGGATTTAATCTCTTCTGGATTTAAGTGGGAAGCAATGATGGTTGGTGAGGGGGGAGGGGGGGGAGTCCATATTTAAAAAGTCACTTGAACTATAACATCACTGAAGTTTGTAGTTTACTTCATCAAGATGTTAATGAGATTTCAAGTAATTTCTAGTAGTCATTCCATCATTTTCACTTTGTGTGAGAAACAGCATTGTTTTTTATTTTTATGTCCAGAGATAAATTTCAATTACCTGTGCCCAGAAATGACAATAGAATTGGTCAGGGTGCTAAGATATGTGTCCATGGAAAAGAAACAATTGTGTATCCAACCTCCAGGTGCAGAGAACAAACCATCGACATCTGTTAGCGATGCAACCATGGAAACCAGAGTAATGATATTTGCCCAGTACCGGGATAGCGTCCAAGAAATAGCTGAAATGTTGAATTGCCATCAGCCATTAGTGAGATGTATGAACTTTGTGGGTCAGTCTTCAGCTGGCAAGGCCACTAAAGGCATCAGTCAGAAGGAACAATTGAGGGTGAGTTCAACCAGCTACAGGTCAAACCACTGAGCAGAAGTAACAAGAGAAACTAGCTCAGCCATTCACAAGTAGAAGCATCAGCCAGAACAAAAGAAAAGAAACAGAAAAAAGAACAATAGAGATGAAGTCAAATAGACAGAAGTAAGAGCATCAGACAGTAAGAACAAAAGAACTAGTCAACCGGTCAAAGGTTAAAAGCATCAGTCTGTAAGAACAATAGAAATTGTCTTAATTGAGTCACATTAGTAGCATGAGTCCTAAATAACAATAGAGATTAGGTCAATCAGGCACAAAAAATAGCATCAGTCAACAATATTAATCCAGAGTAAGTCAGGTAGTTGCAAGTAACAGCAACAGTCAGAAAGAACTATGCAGAGATTAGGTCAAAAGTAAAAGGATCATTCACCAAACAATATAGAATAAAAGACTTGATGATCTTATAGTCAAATTAAAGAAGCACCAGTCACCCCAAAAATATCAAATCAAATAAGACATGGTCAATTGTTCAATGTTGAGAAGTATCTGTTGGCAACCAATATAGAGTAAGTCAATAAGTCACAAGTAAATGCATCTGTTACGACTCAAACAAGAGTAAGCCAAATGAGTCAATAAGAAAAGAAAAATGTTGTTTCACTAATAGAAGGAACAATGGATTGTTAGTAAAGTTGTCACACGTGAAAGCAAGTCTCAAACATTATAGATAGTAAATCAATCAGTTGCAAGGAATAACCACACTCAGTAAGAATGACAGAGGATAATTCAAACAGCCGCAAGTAAAATCAGCAGTCAGAATAGACAATAACAATGCAAGTCAATTAAAACAAAAAGGCATCGGTCTGATTCGGTCAGAAAGAAAACTAGAGAGAGAGAGAGAGTCGGTCACATGTTAAGATATCGTTTGGTAAGTATAGTCACATATAAAACCTGTCTATTTATGTAACTGTAAATTTAAGCGTAATAGTAGTTGAATGTGAAACCCTTATTTGTTTATATTGTTTCTGTACCCCACAAACAGTTAAGATGTCACAAAGAATATGTAAGTTTATACATATTGTCAGAGATTAATGGGACAAAGAATTGGAATATTTGTAATTTTGTAGCATTTTCCATGTTATCCATGCGTCTTGAAATTTTCTGATCGTCAAGAAATTTGATGGAACGTTATCGATGTAATTTGTATGTTATAATTACGAAACCATCATTATCAACCCGTGTTTGGGGAGGCAGGCCTTGCTATTGGCAATGTGCATTTTCCTGTATGCTTGGGGTTTTCAGCTTGGGCAATTCGGGACCTTTTGGTAAGATGTGATACCAAGATGATTTTGTGTTATTAATTTACAGGTTGTCAAGGAATTTAGATGCGGCAATTACAACACCCTCGTCTCGACCTGTGTGGGTGAGGAGGGCCTGGATATTGGTGATGTGGACCTGATTGTGTGCTATGACGCCCACAAGAGCCCCACTCGATTGGTACAGAGGATGGGTAGGACCGGTCGCAAGAGAAAGGGGAGGATTGTGATGCTCATGACAGAGGGCAAGGAGGCATCGGTGAGGAAATGTTAGAGCTGCACATTGAGTCTAAAATGAAGAAGTGAAAGGAAAATGCAACATTCTATCAGTTTGTTAGTGATATATTTAAGTGGAAAAGGTCATGTTAGGAACACTCCTTTAATAATGAAATGCCTGTTAATGTCAAGATATTAATGTTGTGAGTCATTGAATTATGTCATAAATTCTTACAGGGGTTATAAACTTTTGTAAGATGGTGGTTAATTGGTCCCTTTTTTTGTATTTATTTTTGTTTAACTACAAAGTGGAACATTCTCTGTTTAAAGTACTTTTCAAGATACTGAATGTTTTAAAATAAAAGAAAGTGGGTATGGTGTTTTACAGTATTTCTTCTTCTGGTGGTATATTACCTTTACATTCCCCTTTAAGATGTTTGTTGCTTAATTTGCATATTCTTTGTTTTTCTTTTCTTTTCCCTTTGGTAGGTATATGACAAAAGCCAGTATAGCAGAAGGGGTATTCACAAAGCCCTCCAGGGTAACAGCAAGTCCCTGCAACTGTACCCTAGCTGTCCCAGAATGATTCCTAGGGGGCTGAACCCCCAGCCTCATAAGATGCACATCACTGTTGAGCAGTATGAAGGGAAAAAGAAGAATAGGAAGGGAGGAAAGAGAACCACAGAGGGACCTTCTACTTCCATTGTCCAAAAAGGTTTGTCGAGCATAGAAAAGAATGATTACCTTCTTATTGTCATTAATTATCAGAGGGTAGTCTCTTTGTTAACAAGAAGAGATCATTTGAATAATTTTGTTGTCTACTGGCTTGGTAATTCATTAAATGTTCTCCTCCCCCTACCCCTCACCCCACTTTCCATTTTATTAGTTTTATGATTTAGGAACCTGCTGAACATGAAGTTATCTGTTTAATAGAGAGAGAAAAAAACTGTTAGGAAGCTGCTTAACACTGTAAACCTCATATACTGGTAAAAACCAAGGCAAACGTCTGTTGCCAAGACAAGCAGGTCCTAAACTCTGGAATTCTCTTCCTCATCACTTGAGAAATGTCATCTATTGACACTTTTATAAAGCATTAAAAAACTTATATATTTAGGCTTGAGTATGGGCATTAATCTTATTCGTTGCTTTATTCACATTACTGTGCCCATTTTTTTTATGTATATATATTTATGTTCTTTATTGTGGTTTTTAACCCTGTTTTATATCATTTTTACTTTTATTGCTGTTGTTATTACTTTTAGGTTTTCTTAAGTTTGGTAATTTTATATTCCAGGTATTGGTTCTTTTGTACAGTGCTCTTGCTTTATTTCATGATAACAAAGCAAGAGCACTGTACAAAAGAACCAATACCTGGAATATAAAATTGACAGTTTGTACAAGATTTATATTTTGAGAGTTTTTTCTTCAAATTTTCTAAGCATCACAAGTTTAACAAAGGGCCATATTTTGCATCAAGCTTAGTACACATGTGCCTTTCAATGGTTTTTCATAGGGCAAGAAAAATTGCCAAAGGAGAGTTGGTTTTTAAACGAAAACGAGTATTCAGAATGGATAAACAGATACAGGATAGCAGATCAGAAGGTCCCAACTCTACCACAAGGAGGAAGCATTCGCTGCCTTGGTGAGCCAAGAGAGGTAATGGTTTATAACAATTTAAGCATCATTGATATTTACCAAGTGAACAATATGTTTGTTTGCTAATAAGCAATATTTGTTAATGTAGTAATTTTAAGTATAATGATGTGTCCTGTTAGTGTTATGTGTTAATCCAAAAATAGGGGTCCAAAAATACAGTTCGCACCTTTTATTAGTAAAATACTTTACATTTTGAAAAAAGAGTATGCACTGTATGTCAACAACATCTAATTTGGAGGAATCAATTCCATACTGCACCACAACCCCCCCCCTCCCCTCCTCTGCCATTTATAACAAGTCGATTTCACCAAAAATTGATTGGTCACAGCCCAGTGGAATGTGGACCTTATTTGCAATCTTGTTAAATCTCTGATACACTTTAATTATGTTTCATCCAAAGGCTGCAGCAAACTCCTTGTCCTTGTCGAGCTGGTCTCTGTGGCAGTCCAAAGAGCAGTCCACTCATCGGGTTCATCACTCACAGAGATGTAAGGACTTTGTCCATCTCATGGAATTTATGGAGATACAAGATCAGATAGATGGGGACGATATCTACGGGATGGAAATGGCCCTCCATCTCAACGAGGACGACGTCATCAAGTCGCAGACGGGTAAAGGCATTGAAAAGTTTTGCCGAAAGAAGCAAGAGAAGGCGAAACGAGTCGGTGAGGAGGTCACGGGACGGTCGCATTCGCAATCAGAAGAAGAGCAAGAAAAAATTCAGATGAGCAAGATAAGAAGGAAGAAGAAAAGAGCATCCCTGCCTCTTCTTGTGTCAGAAGAATCGGACGACGATTTCTTGGATAAGTCGGGAACGACGTTGCCAGATGTACGATTGGACAAGAAGATATTAAGGAAGCACGGAAGGATGGCAGAGGATAGATCGCCTTCAACGAAAGAGGAAGTTATCAGAATTGGCTCGGTGGAAGAGGCGGGGGAGGTAGGAAGTATTAGAGAGGAAAGGTTGAATACACCGGTGGAAGAAAATGTTAGAGATGATAAAGTCGAAGTGACCGTCAGCAAGGGTGAAGAGGGCCTCTCCTCTAAGAAAACAGAGACTGTAAGAGAAAATTTAAATAGGTCAGAAAATGTTTTGGATCTCCCTGGTTGTAGCACCATTGATGAAGTAGCGGAATGTGCAGAAGATGAAAAGCAAGAGGCTGGTGGGACTGGACAGATACGAGACAAGAAAGAGAAAGAAGATATTAACACCGCAAGCAAACTTAAAGTTGCCACCAAACCGAAACACCAGTCAAATCCGAAGAAGAGAGGTCAAATAGTTTCCATCGTCGATTCCTCCGACGAGGCCGATTTTGAAGGAAATTCTGGCAGGGCAGCTAAGAAAGTTTGTAGAAACGAGAAGAGCCCAACACATGTAGATGCAGTAATAACGTTACTTAAATCCTGCAGGGAGAGGCAGGAACGAGATTGCCAAGAGAGAGAACCAGAACCAGATGAGAAAGCTGACAGAAATAACAACGAAATAGATCTTCCCGAGGAAGATGCAGAACAGGATAAACCGATCGGTTCTGAGCTCGATGAAACGGACGTCAACAGGCAACATCCAAAACCGTCCAAAGAAATGGAAGAAGATTTGTCATCTTTCTTTCCATGTTCTCAATTTAGTTTCGTCCAGAATACCTCAACAGCAGCGACAGCAAGGAAAAGTATCGCCTTTCATCTTCCCCCATCCCCACCATCGGTTTCATCTCTCGACATTCTAGATGATATTGGACTCAATTTTGGAACTCTTGGTTGTGAAGCAGGCTTGAATTTATGTCAGCCGGACAGCAAGAACCCAGAGGAAAGTGAAGTCACCGAAGAGGAACCATCCTCGTCAAAGATAGTGCAAGAAATCCCTCAACGGGGACGTTTGAATGAAGGAAACTGCAGTCCACTCCAAAGAGATAAAGTTTGTAAGAAAGGAAATAGTGATGAAGGTTTGATTTTGGTCAGTTCAAAAAAGGAAGAACTTATTAGTGAGGACGTCAAACTTCAAAAAAACAGAACAAAACAATTTGATGAGGACTTTATTCCAGTTCCCAGATGTGATCGTTCCCAGGAGACCGATGGAGAACGCTCGTCCGCGGTACACTCTGTCCCTCCCAGTCACCAGAAGATAACTGAATCCCTTTGTCTCGATGATCTTCAAGGTTTTTATGAGGATGACTGGGAAGACTCTAACGTCGCTCCACTTCCCGTGGAGGTTCAGACTCCAACTTTCTCGGCTTCAAAAGCGGAATTTGGAAAATGTCAACAAAAGTCGTCAGCTTCAGGTTTTCTTGTGAGAGATGAAATTGGTAACCTTCCTAATCCATCAACACCAATCATAAAGAAAGTTGGTTTTTCTTCGTGTCCCACAAAACAACCTTATAATTTTCAGTCGGTGAGTGAGCTGAGTCGAGATTCTGAGAACGGGATTACTGATGATAGCAAAGCGCTTGGAATTATTTCTGAAAACAGACCAAAGAATTTATCTATTATTACGGATGTAAATCTTCCATCTGATGAAAGATTTGTTAGTTCTTCATCTGGTGTTAATAGTAATTCTTGCAATTTAGAATGTGACATGAACTTTGACCTCAACTTTGACCTCAACAGTCTTGATGATGATGATAATGATGATGATGATGATGGTGGTGACCCGTCGATCCTTCTCACCAGTCCTCCTGCCGTCTCTTCACATCATCCAGTCTCTCTGCATCTCCCAAAGGCTGAATCTACGCCATTAAATAGGTTCGATTCTTGCCGGAGACAATGGAACTCTCCAGATGTGACACCCGTTATCCAGATGCAAGCGAAGAAAAGGATAGAAAGATCAAAGCCAAGCTCTGGATTACAGATGTCAGCAGAGTCAGAAACTAAATATAATCAAGAAAGGGATGGAGAAACTCAAGCTAGAGAGGATACACTTTGGGGAGGAACTACTAGAATGGATACATTACAGTCTGTGCATGAGGGTCCTCATTCTAAAACTACTCTCAAATCAAGTTTATTACGAAAACTCTCCTTTTGTAACCGATCAGAGATATCAGAACCAGAGGAGAGAGATTCTTCAAAAAGAATTGAGGAATTAACCGATTCTACCAAAACAAAATCAGTGCCAATGGAAAAGATTCAAAGAAAGTCTGGATTTGATGTCAGTGAAGAATGTCTTAAGATCAAACCATCTACAGAATCCAGTACCTCCGTTGGAAGCGACGACAAGACTGAAACACAGGAATTTAAGATTGGCCAATCGGCTTTATCAGAATCTGGTGAGATTTCTTATTTTGACGTTCATCTTTAATTGATTTTTTCTGTCTTTGAAAGAAATGCTCAGTTAATGACTCAATAGCATGACAGATGTACATTTTGTTCCTTTTGTCCAAAATCCAAAATCTTTTGTCCAAAATCCATTTCCAAATCCAATCCAATTCCAAATCCAATTTGTCCAAAATCCAATTTGTTGTCTTATTCTTCTTGTCTTGATTTATTCAATAATTTGTATATTTCAAGTAAGTTTTAGTCTTTGCAGTGCAATGTTGAATGATTTATTTTTGCAGTCAAAGAAGGTGAATCAGGAGCAGTTTTAGTTTCAGATGAGGATGAGGATGAACCCCTCAGTCAAATCCCCAAACCGAAGAAAAGACGTCAGAATGCCCTGAGGTCTCCAGATGAGCAAAGTCCTGTGTCGAATGCCAGAAAATTGAAAGAAAAGAGAAGAAATCCCAGAAAGGTAGTACTTTTGTAAAAATTGTTCTTCAATAGAAGCATATCCCCCCCCCCCCTGCCTCCCTTCCACCTCCTTCTTTGTCTTTGTTTCCAATATTTACCATGAGCCGTCTAGCCTAATATGTAAAGTGTGTGGGTTACGTAGGGTAATTAGTGTCCGGAATATTCAGCTATTTTCACTATTTATGTTGTAAGCTCCATGATTGGTGGGTCACTTATCCCTACATTGCTATGTTTCCCTTGTCCCAGTGACAACCTTAAGATTAAAAAATCTACCCCCAAGTGGGTTAAGCTAGAACATGAACATCACATTACATTAATACACAGTATTCCCAGCCCCACCCCCTGAAAAAAAGTGTCCTAATAGTTTACAGTTTTGTCCTTACTTAGGTACACAAAAGCAAAAAAGGTGATAAAAAATGCTATCTTTGTGTATGTTAAACACCCAGATTCTTCAGTCGAGCAGTGAGGAAGAAGGCTTGATGTCTCCCCCAAGAAAAAAACCGAGACAAAAGCGTTTCCTCTTATCTTCATCTATATCATTGATTGAGGATGATGATGATGCTGACTTTGAAGGTAAATTACACCGGATGCCTCCACCGCCCACCCTCCCCCACTCTTTCGTTAAGGAGGGAGGAGAATTGTCATCGTGAGCATTTGAAATGTTTCAAAATATGGGATATTAGCTTGCTTTTGAATGTTTATGCTTGAACAGTATTAGAGAAATACGCAAGTATATGTAGGTCGCTTCTCCGTCATGCCGTTTGTAAAGAGTTTGGAGTTGATCAGAATTTGAAAACAAAATGACCACTTGAATCGTCCTTTTATTTAGCTCATGTTCCTGGTTTTGGTTATTGTTTTCTAAATTGCCATTTTCTGGGTTTTTGTTGCTTTTCTACAGACCCGTCACCTCCAAGATACAGAACATCACCCGGCAACAGTAGAATAACAACTCATAAATTGGCCAATAAGAAAAGAACTCATAAAAATGTAAGATGAAAGTTATTCATATAGTTTCATATTTGTGTGATATGATTATGATGCCAGTGGGGGAGGGGAGGGGGGGTTGGAGGGGAGTGAGAAACCATGGGGACAACTTTTGTAGCAGAAAACTCTCCAAGACTAATGCTATTAACTTAAGAGTGACATTTTTTGTATGAATGAATTATTTGGTCTGCTGGAGGTGTATGCTCATCATAACAATAATATTCATTTTAACTCTTTAGGACTAGTGCATTGAATGCTTGAGTGTTCTAAGAGAACGTACACACACAGTTTTAAGAAGACTTCATTTGTACAAACTTATGCAAAATACAGTTTTAAGGGGACTTTATGTATACAAACATGTTCAAAATACAGTTTTAAGGAGACTTTATTTTTACCAATATGTGCAAATTTCATGGATTTTATTTGTACAAACTTGGTAGCAAAATACAGTTTTAAGGAGAATTTATATGTACAAACTTGTGCAAAATAGAGTTTAATGAGACTTTATTCATACAAACTTTTGCAAAATACAGCTTCAAGGAGACTTTAATTGTAAAAACTTATGCAAAATACAGCTTTAAGGAGACTTCATTTGTACAAATTTGTGCAAAATACAGTTTAAGGTGACTTTTTTTTATTTTACTATAACTTCAGAAAGGAAGAAGAGAAGCAAATTCATTTCTGGACCAGGAAGCTGCAGTATCCGATGATGGAAAAGGCTCATCAGACGAAGAGGGCAGTGTTCTCGACCAATCTCTGGCAGGCTTCATTAACGATGCAACGCAAATGTCTGAAGGTTTGTAAAGGTTTTAATTGTTGGGGGGGGGGGGTTGGTACAGTGTTTTCTTTTTGTTAAAGGGGACACAAACCTGACCATGTCAATACTCTTAATGTTCTACCTTCAACAAAAGTTGAAAGTTTCAGATCCTAGTGGCACTATGACATCACAGTTTTACAAAATGACAGCTTCCAGGTATAATTTTTAACTAAGATATCTCCCAGATGGAACATGACTTTTCTTAGCTGTTTGGGAGGATTTTTCTGATCATAGATCTCTGTCATGTAAGCCATAAATGATGACCTTGGGATTTATGTCCCCTTTATAATGGAATGTAAAGCATTGGAGTAGAAATTAGCCTCACTAACATTTTTTAAAAACACCGTACTTATGAACTTGTTGTTTACTCAAATAATTCCACATTTCCTTTCATATGCTACACTTTTACAGGGTAGTATCATCAGCAGAATTCAGCTGTAGGTGGTATAGCGAGGGTTTATAATACAGTTATTTTGCACTGCATACTAATAATAGTGATATGTCTGTAAATGTCAGTACTAGCAGGTTCAAAGTAGCTTTAATGGTATGAATAGGTAATAGTATAAGTTGGGGTGGGAGGGGGTAGGGGGGGGTGGGTGGGGGAGGGGGGTGGAGGGTTACAAGCACTGTTAACCAAAATATTGATTACAAATTGATTTGTGGAAAGAGAGTTGAGAGTTGTCTTTTCCATTTTATTTACTTGTTTACATTTTTTCTCATACTGGAACAGACATGCATGCAATGTACATGAAGTCCGTTCGCAGCCCAGCAGGCGACAGGGCTCTACATCCCGGCAGGAATCGCTTCAAAATGTCCCACAAGGGACCCATCAACGACAACATCTTCTCTCAAGCTCCCCAGCAGGACGAGACGTACGCCGAAGATAGCTTTGTCGACGACGGAGAGGGCGATGTAACAGAGGTGGAAAACGTAACAGCCGATTCGCGCCGCTGCGATCTTGAGAACACGATTAACGTGGACAACATCATCGGAGGGACCGGCTGCAAGAGACTGAGAAACCGTAGAGGCGGAGAGAGTAAAGCCGAGAGGATTCTAAGACTCGGCAGGAGGGCCGTCTTAAAGTCAGACTCGACCGAGGAAGATTCAGAGGGTGACGTCGAAACGAATATGGTAATGCCTCAGAAGAGAAATGAATATTCACAAGGTAAAGGTCAAAGGTCATCATCGATATCAAGCAAAGCATCTGCCGTACGGAAATCAGACCGCGGGCGAGAGACGAGGATAGTCAAACGTGGAAGCAATCTGAACTCTCAAAACGAACGGAACAAAGCAAAAGTTGGAAACAAAAATGTGGGGAAACCTGTGAAAAACGTTAGAGAGGGAGTAAATGGTTCAAGAGAAACAATGTCAAATAGTCATACAGTTGATATGGACTTAAATTTTGATCTTAACTTTGAAGATGATCTTCTCGCTGAAAGCCATTTCCCATCGAATAAACCTTTTAATAACTTTAACAAAGAGCAGACGTCAACTCTGACTAAAGAACAATTGGAGAAGGAAGAGAGGTTGAGGAAACAGAAGGAAAAACAAGAAGAATTCAGAAAGAAAATGGCCGCTAAAAGGAAAAGTCCTGCAGACATGGCTGGGACGCAGTGCAATAGTAGGACAAGTCAAGAGGGTACAAAATCACAAGGATTTGATGTTTCGACGGAGAACGGAGAGAAGAGATTCAATGTCACTAATATTCCTCTACATCCATCTCAAAAAATAAATCTAACAAACAACTCATCACTGGTGAGTTGTAAGTTCAACATCACCATGGCAACTGTTGTCATGCTTTTTGTGTTCATTCTTAGGTGGGGTATATGCAGAAATGGTAATGAAGAAACACATACCTACCCCATGATAATTTCAAAATAATCATGTGAACCGTTACTTT
Source organism: Apostichopus parvimensis (assembly GCA_000934455.1). Classification (NCBI taxonomy): domain Eukaryota; kingdom Metazoa; phylum Echinodermata; class Holothuroidea; order Aspidochirotida; family Stichopodidae; genus Apostichopus; species Apostichopus parvimensis. Next base: position 50,362 of record KN887115.1, read on the forward strand.
AATGCTTTGGTACAGGGGTGAGCTTGGAACTGTTTCTAAGATCTCTTTATTGATTCTGCCATGTGATCTGTTCTTTTAAGTTGACCAGTGGTCACAAGTGGTACATTGTTGTTCTCATTAATGACTTTCCTGCATTTGGTACACGAGAGACTGCATTATTTCTTTGATCCTAGTGTTTGATATTTTTGACTCTACATTTTCCCAGACTTCCAATCTTAATTCAGATAAGCCTGTTATCTTGATTAGTTCCCGGGAGCTAGCCAGCTCTTCCTCGATTGTGTCTACTCTGGCCATCAAACACGGCACGGATCCCAGAGTCTGTCAGCTGAGAGGGTGCGACTATATGGTCAGTAATCGGATGGGTGTGGAGAAACAGACCATGAGCGGTGAGTAAACCACAAATAAACTAATTAACCCTTTTTGTTCTACGATGCACCGTCGTAGCATGTTACTGATGCTGTTAATTATTTGATGTAATATCAGATCGCCTCGAAAGCAGAGTACCGGGTTGTAACGATATGAAAGTTTGTTTACTTGTATGACACCACTCTGGTTGTCAAGCGAAGCCTGAGAACGTAATTAAAATTTGTTAACTTTATCAAGAGTATATTTGCCTTCATTGTGTCAGATTTAGCACAGAATGTGAAGATCACAACATGGTGTCAGAAGTGAGTGGTTTAATGACCAAAGTATCGGGCTTTGTCTAACGTCCAAGGTCAAAAATTGGCGATCTTGTATGATCAACCTGAGAGGGTAATATCCGAATCTAGGCTATTTTACGTAAGCGTGTTAGGCTACCGTAGCGTATAATACAGTTATTGCACGTGTTGACGTTAAAGATAACGTACAGTAGGCCTTCGCACGTATAACATTGGTGATTGCCGTGTTTATGAACATAGCCTGTGTGGAGACGTTGCCGAGTATTGCGTTGTATTTTGTGTGAACAAAAATAATAATAATAAAACAATTTACAGCGGGTATCGTCTAGAAGGGTTGCCAAATTACGTTTCGTGTTGACACCACAGAGTCAAAGTAAAGTCGTCACAGTGAAGTCGACAGAGTAAAAGAGTCATCTAGTGATAGGCCCAACTCCCAGAGTACATAAAAGTAATTGAAAAGAGTTTAGGTCTGTTTTTTTTAAATTCAAGGTCATTGTTAGATTAGACTTTAACCGTAGAGTAACATAATTTTGTGACAAAAATGAGTACTTTTACAGTGCCATTACCACAAAACTTGAACCTCAAGGGTAATCTGAAGAAGAACTGGGAGAAATTCAGATTGTTGTGGGATAGTTATGTCACTCTGACTGAGTTGGATAAAAAAGATGAGAAAATCCAGGTGGCAACATTTGTAACTTGTATAGGCCCTGAGGCATTGGAAATCCACAACAATTTGCAATATGAAAATGCTGTAGATCGTACAAAAATTGCAAAAATAATGAGCTTATGGGAAGCATACTGTATTGGGCAGACAAACGTAATCTATGAAAGATACAAGTTTAATAACTGCACTCAGGAACCAAATGAAATGTTTGACGAATTTGTAGTGAAACTGAGAATTTCTGCATCCTCGTGCAAATATGGCACACTAAAGGATCAAATGATTAGAGATCGTATTGTATGCGGCATAGCTAGTCGAAATACTCAGAAAAAATTATTGCAAACAGCAGATTTGGATCTCCCAAAATGTATTAACATTTGTAAGGCGGCTGAAGTGGCTGCAGCACAAATAAAAGGTATGAGTGATCAAGGTGCTGAAGTACATGCTGTCAGGTACAACCCTAAGACAAAATTCCACAAAGGTAAATGGGTTGAAGACTGCAATTACTGCGGAAGAAGTCATGAGGCAGACAAAATGAAATGTCCAGCATATGACCAATCTTGTTCGAAATGTGGAAATATGAATCATTTCGCAGTGAAATGTAAAACCAAATGGAAGTCAAAGAAAAAGAAAGATTTTCATAAGAGTCATAAGAAATCAGTCAAACAGGTTGACTTGAGTAGTGAAAGTAGTGATGAAAAGGCACAATCTTCGAGTGAATCAGTTCTGTCTGTAACATTACAGGAAGATGTAAACAATGTTGATATAAACAGAGTGAGTCCATATGTGACCAAAGTATATGCCACGTTCCAAGTTGAAGGATCACTTGCAAAGTTTCAAATTGATTCAAGGGCTTCATGTAATGTGATACCTGAAAGGTATGTCCCTGAAGGCACTGAGATTAAAGAGTCAGACCACAAAAATTTGAGCATGTACAACAATGATCCAATGCCAATTGTGGGGACTTGTAAATTGAGGTTGAGAAACATAAAGAATATGAAGAAATATTCTGTGCAGTTTGTTGTTGTGCAAGGAAACAAGCAAGTGCCACTTCTTGGATCGCGGGCATCACAGCAAATGAAATTGATTAAAGTGTTGTATGAAAACATAGATAACAAACCAACTGAAAGTTCTGAAATTAAAGGGGAAGTAAAGCAAATTGAGAAAACTAACTTACCGCTGAAAAAAGAAAATGTGATAAAAGATTATCATGATGTATTCACAGGTCTAGGGTGTATGCCAGGTAAAGTACACCTGGAAACTGATCCTAATGTCTTGCCAGTTATTATACCACCAAGACGTGTTCCAATATCTATAAAGCCTAAGCTTAAAGAGGAGCTGAAGAGATTGGAAAAATTGCATGTGATAGAGAAGGTTGAGGAACCTTCTGACTGGGTGTCAAGTCTGGTTAGCATAACCAAACCCAGTGGTAAACTGCGGGTTTGTATTGACCCACAACCGTTAAATAAGGCTCTAAAACGGGAACACTACCCGTTACCTGTTATCGAAGATATTCTGCCAAGTCTTAATGATGTAAAGGTTTTTAGCAAATGTGATCTGAAAGAAGGATTTCTCCAATGTGAGTTGGATGAAAGTTCTTCCAAGTTGACCACATTCCAAACCCCATGGGGGAGGTACATGTATAAACGCATGCCGTTTGGAATCTCCCCAGCACCTGAACTCTTCCAACAAAGGCTTGATCAAAACCTTGAAGGGCTCGAGGGTGTTCATATCATAGCTGACGACATATTGGTCACTGGTAAAGGGAAAACAGAAGCCGAAGCAGACAAAGATCATGATCGAAACATGACTAAGCTGCTTGCAAGATGCAGAGAGCGATCTATCAAGTTAAACAGAGATAAGTTTGAATTTAAGTGCAAAGAAATAAAGTTTATAGGGCATGTCGTTACTAAAGACGGTCTCAAGGTCGACCCAAAGAAAGTTGAGGCGATAATTGATATGCCTAAACCGACCGACATCGCTGCAGTACAACGGTTCGTTGGAATGGTGAAATACTTGTCTAAGTTCATTCCAAGCTTATCGGACACGTGCGAACCGATTCGACGTCTAACACATAAGGACGCGAAATGGAGCTGGGGAAATGACCAAGACGCAGCATTCAAGGAGGTGAAGCGTAGTGTCAGCAGCACACCAGTGTTGAAGTACTTCGATCCGCAAAGCGAAACTGAAGGTCAGGGAGACGCATCGGAAAAAGGAATCGGTTTTACACTGATGCAGCAGGGACAGCCGGTAACCTTTTCGAGTAGAGCGTTAACCACCGCAGAGACTCGATACTCACAAATTGAGAAAGAACTTCTTGCGTTAATCTTTGGTTTGGAGCGAAACCACCAATTCACCTACGGACGCAAGATAAAGCTTTGGACAGATCACAAGCCATTGGTTTCAATCTCTAAGAAACAAATCACGACTGCCCCAAAGCGCCTCCAACGGCTACTTCTAAGACTGGTGCAGTATGATGTCGACATTGTGTACAAGCCGGGAAAGGAAATGTATCTCGCAGATACATTATCGCGAGCCTTCCTACAGAATGAGGAACGATCTGCAGTGGAAGTCGAGACAGAAAGTGTCAACATTATAGACTTCCTTCCGGTATCTGAAGCAACTCGCAAGCAAATCCAGGACTCGACCAACGGAGACCCCGTCTGTCAGAATCTGAAACGATACATTACAGAGGGCTGGCCTGAAGACAAAAAGCTATTGCCAACCGGAGCTAGCCAGTACTTCCAAATTCGCGACGAGCTTTCCATCCAAGATGGTATCATATTCAAAGCACAGAGATGTGTCATTCCTACACGTCTGAGAAGGGACATTAAAGAAAAACTTCACAACTCACACACTGGTATCGAAAGTACCCTGAGGAGAGCGAGAGATACGGTTTATTGGCCAGGTATGAGTAAGGAAGTCAAAGACTATGTTGAACAGTGCAGTATCTGTAATACATACCGCACTCAGCAATCCAAAGAACCATTGGTCAGCCACGACATACCAGATCACCAGGGAGAAAAAGTTGGTGTCGATATTTTCACCATTGATGGTACAGATTATCTCTGTATTGTGGACTATTTTTCGGATTACTTCGAAATTGACACACTCTTAAACAAGAAAGATGCACCGGCAGTGATCAAAGTCATGAGGCGATATTTCTCTACACATGGTATACCAGTTACAGTACAGTCAGACAACGGACCACCATTCTCTTCCCGTGAGTTCGCTGATTTCGCGCTATCGTATCAGTTCGACCATGTAACCAGTTCGCCGCTCTTCCCACAAAGCAATGGTAAAGTCGAAAACGCGATAAAGACCGCTAAGAACTTGATCCAGAAAGCGAAGCAGGATAAGCAAGATATCTATCTCAGCTTGCTTAGCTGGAGGAATACTCCTTCTGAGGGTCTGTCGTCATCGCCATCACAACGTCATTTCAGTCGAAGGACTAGAACAGTTATACCTACTGCCAAGAAACTTTTCACACCTAAGGTTGTGAAGGAAGTCAAGCAGAAGAAAAAGAAGAGAAATGAAAAACAAGCGCGATATGACAAATAGTGCTAAGCTTCTTCCAGAACTGAACAAAGGGCAAACAGTACGCGTTCAACCATCAGGACAAGAGAAAGTATGGGAAAAAGCTAGCGTTGAAGAACTCGTCAACAAACGCTCTTACAAAATCATCACAGAAGATGGACGTGAATTCCGTCGTAATCGTAAACATTTACGAGCTACCAAAGAACCACTGATTGACAGAAGCGAGCTGTTCTATGACGTAAATGACTCACAAAACGCACTGCCAACCAGCATCGATAGCAGCAACGATGATGCAGCACGTAATGAGAGTTCAAGCACAACTCAAGAACACGAACCAGAACCAGAACCATATTTAAGAAGAAGCCAAAGGAACCGTAAGCAGAGTCCCGATTGTGTTTGCTGTAAATGACCTATATTAGGCCATTGTTAGCGTTAAGTGTTTGTAAATATGTTTTAATACTTTTAAGGGTAAGAAGTATGATTAGTTATGAAAGAGGAAATTAGAGTTAAAAATAGAAGTTGTATCTAAGAAAGTTTTCTTTTAAAGAAGGAAGGGTGTAACGATATGAAAGTTTGTTTACTTGTATGACACCACTCTGTGGTTGTCAAGCGAAGCCTGAGAACGTAATTAAAATTTGTTAACTTTATCAAGAGTATATTTGCCTTCATTGTGTCAGATTTAGCACAGAATGTGAAGATCACAACACGGGTGACATTTTAACCTTCTCATTTCGTGATGTACAATTAGATTACTTTGAAAGTTGGGTACAGGGTAATGTTTGACTATTTCTATTTACCATTAAATTGCATGGAACTTTATGGTATGAGCTTACACCTTCTCTGTTGTTCAATGAGAAATAGATTGAAACCAGTGGAATACAATGAGGGCAGGCTCCTCTGTTGGACCTCACTATTTTTTTTGTGATGTACCGTTAGATTGCCATGAAAGCAGGTACTGGTTAAAATTATACCCTTTTCTCCTGGGGTATACGTAAGCACGACAACGAAAATGTATGATTAATTTGCACTAATCGCCTTTTCATCATTGATAACCAAGGCCTAGAATTTCACAATTGTACCCACGCCTTGCTAAAAAATGAACTACCTCAGACTGCCTTGAGAACGAGGGTTACATTTTAAGATGAAAGAATGCCACAAAAAGTATTGCAATCTCGCATTCCATAATGTAACGTATAGATTGCATCGTGTGTGATAGTTAGATTTCATCAAAATTAGAGGATATTGGCTCGGAGATGATGGTTTCATTTTCCTGGTGCATGATGAGGCTGCCGTGACAGAAGGGTAATTTGCGTTGAACTCAGCACTTTCAAATTCTAGTATGGGACTTTTTCTCAGGTTGCTTTGTCATCATTGACTTGTGAAACTTCAAAATGTTAACTGTTTTTTAAATTTTTTATTCTTGAACTTTCTTCCAGAATTTTCTTCCAGCTCAAACAAGATGAAGCTAGTGGAGAGGTTTAAGGAGATGAAGATGAGGTTTGATAAACTCTGTATCATCATAGAGAAAGACAGACTGAAAAGAGAGGAAAAGCCAAAAACGATGTAAGTTTTAAATTAACAAGTAGAAATATCTAAATAAAAAAAACAGACCTAAAGGGGCCAATGAAAGTTTTAATTTGATTGTTTTCTCTTGGGGGGGGGGGGGGGGGGGTTGAAAAATCTTAAAAAACGCTGCATCTAAAGGGTAATTTACTTTGACTGTTTGATGTATGCTCATATGATATGAGAGGAATCTACACAAGTTTGTGGACGTTGAAAGCACTCAATGTGGCTGAAGCAAGAGAAACTTAAAAATATGTACTCGCTGAATAGGTGGGGTTTACCATGACACAGCTACTTGGATAATGGTGCTTCATTTACTATTCATAGCAAGCATCTGCTGGGGGTGGTGGGGTGGGGTTATCACTGTTTTCTTAAAGGAGCATATTTGTTAACAGATGGTTTAAATTATCCTAATGACATTTTGTAATGTAGGTGAAGAAACAGGGAGAAAGGGAGGAACGGACAGGATTTAGGGCGGTTTTATTCATACTTTATACTCTGGTAGCATATTATAAAGAATTTTTGTTTTCAAAAATTTAATTCTCACACAAGTACTCCTAGTTAATGACCTTTCATTGTTTTTGTTGTATTTGTTTTTATTTGCAACAGAATAAGAACAAAATATTTCGAAAGTACTTTAGCCGCTCTCGCAAAAGCACCGATGAAGATGTTGTTTTCAGATTCCACAGGTTTGTAACCAAAACTGTTTATCTTACCTGTTTTCGTTTTATGACTCATGAGAAATGATAAAAGTTGCACAAGAGGAATTTCTAACAAACACCAAATATATTAATACCCATAATCTCAGAAGTTTGTTCTTTTTGTTGCCTTCTTGGAATTTTAGTCACAATATGTCATAGTCCAAGAAAAAAAAATGGAAAAACAAATGCATGTTGGTAAAGAATCTATCCCTATTGAGGTTGTGAAGATACATTTAAAATATGCTAATTCTCTGGAAGGCTCCTTTAAGCCTAAATTGAAAATGACAACAGCTCCTCCGTGCAGGCCTTACTGTTACTGTTACATCCGTTGTTCTATGAATTCTAATAAATCAACCAAAATATAATCTTTTAACTTCATATAATCAACAGAACATCCTTGGATGACGTTAAATACTATTTGTCCTCAACAATTTTGTGATGTATTTGTAAAAATTGTCATTTGAGGTTATATTAGTCTTATAGTTTCTTATTGAGTTTTGTGTCACAGATTTCAGGATCTGACCTTTTGACAATATTAGACTGAGAAATACAGCCGCTTAGTTAATGAACCTCAGATATTGAAAGGGTCATATTTCTCAAAAAATAGTGTTATGGAAATACAATATCAAATAAAATTTGGACCGATAGAATCTGTTTAAATGGTCTACAACATATCAAAATTAATTTTGTACATTCAGTCATCCTGTTACATTAATAAACTCTTGCACAAAGAGGTACTGCTTTTACTTCAGGACTCTCATATTTTAAATGTAGAACAAGTGGAACTTTAACTTGACTGTGATTGTTTCATGCAGGGGGGGGGGAGGGTTAACTTTTTTCTGATTGAAATTTACCAGGAATTTTCTACCATTTGTTGTCTTTGACTCTTAGATAACCAGTCTTCGACTATACATATTTCTTGTGAAGTATTTAGTGGACTGATCAAATTTGTGTAACATTAAAAGTGTTTAATTCATGTATGCATTCACATCCATGTGGAATTTTGTGGTTGATTAAATTGCAAATGCATTCCGGTGGTAATGATTTGAACGTCCTTTGGTTAATAGCTGCGTGCTTCATTTAAATTTCCAGATGAGACCGCCCTGATACTTGCTGAGCTAGCCAGGGTGGAGAGCCGGAAGGGATTTGCAATATTTTACCCGAAGGAACTCACAGAGATACAGGAACAGGTAGGGATATTTCTAAATAACCATTTCGCTCTGTAAAAAGCAAACCCAGCCATCATAATTACTATTTTAGATAGTAACAGGCATCCTAGTGATGTGTCGAACAACCAGTGAAATTTGACTTTTTCCTTTTTCCGAGATTTATCTTGGTTTTAAAGATGTTTACCAGGAGGCTGTTGTATTGTCAAAGTGTGATGTCAAAACTGCCACTAGGAACTGAAATCAATTTGTGTTTCTGTTCAGTGTTTTCATAGAAACAATGAAATACTTCTGTATGTTTACTTTTACTTTTTAGTTTTAAGTTGTTCATTTTAGGTGATCTCTCATGCCTCGAATGCAGCTGTAGCTAGATAAAGATACGGTCAAGATTTTAAGTTGTTAAAGTAAAGAAAGTGTATCGTGCCTTTTAAGATAATTAGCCACACCGCTGAAACAATGTCGTCTTCCGTTGATTACATTTCATAGTTTATTTTAATGATTTGGGTTTATCATCAACGCTTTTAACCGTCAGGGCAGATCTTTAGAAATATAATACCAGAAATATAGAAGGAAGCTAATCTAACCGAATAAGACAATACACAAAAGCATACGTAAATTGTTGCAGATGTGTCACGACAGCGACTCAAGTTGTGACGTGTAACAGCATTTGCTTAAGCATCAGATTCAAGGGGAAATTGTCGCACAAAACTGACAAAGTTTTTCTTTTGTCTCTGCTATCCAGGTCCTTGGCTTTTGTCTTTCACTTCCCTCTGTGAATTATGCTTCTGCTCTAAGCATGACCTTAAATTTCTCCAGTCTGTCAGAGCTGATTACATGGTAAGT
>KN887116.1:6009-59407 GCA_000934455.1 Apostichopus parvimensis
TCTTGTAAAATCAGATATTCCTCCGGACTGCTCAAGGAGTGGAGCTTGTCATGTTTCCTGAAAACGTTGAAGCCATAAGTGTGTCGAGTTTCTTTAAAAGTATTTTCTGAACCATCCAGGCATCCATCATTCTCTCTTTTTCCCCCCCTCTCATGCTTTCATCCAGGAGATAACCAATATTGTACCAGATGAATATCCCAAGACACCCGGAGAGCCTGTTCCGAAGTTCCAGCGCCGGATGTCAACCTCGTACAAACTCTCAGAAAAACACGTCAAGGAAGAATCGCTAAATTCTGGGGTATATTGACTCTATTCAGTCCCTGTTTTATTTTCTTCTCTTGTCTTTTGCTCTCATGATAAGGTTGTTAAGTGTTTAGTGGGCCTGTATTTCATACTCAAAGAGTCATTCCTTTAATACAGACATGCTGTGTGTAGACATGGAGTCTCACAGTTCTGCCCAGCCGTACCTCTTCAGTGAAAGTTCATAGTGAATTTATAAATAAGAAGCAAATGATAGCAGACATTGTGTGTTGTTAGTGTGGTGGTGTACTGTGTTATACATATGTAGCTGCTACATTGATAGACATTGACAGTAGTCGAAACTTTATCTTTTTCTTTTTTTTTCGAACTCAGTTTTAATATGCACAGCATCAATGAAAGGGGCTAAGATTTGCACTGTGAAGGATAGGAAGCATCGTTCTGAGGCGCTTTGACTTGTTATTTCACCCATTTATGATACACAGAAATGCCATTGTGTTTTACTGTTACATCAGTACAGATTTTGACATATAAGTGTAAAACAAAAGACATATCAGTGAATAAATGAAGTAATACGTAAAGGAATCAGGCATGGTATTCATACCTTGGACATGAAAATCCAAATTTTTTAGTAAAGTATGGATTGGCAGGAAATAGAAGTGAACATTGGCAAAACTAATTTTTGGTATTGGTTTGGTAGTATGTAACCATAGAAACCAGACAAAACAGTCCACATTGAATAATTTTTTGAATTTTAACTTTCTTAATCTAAGAACATTCTGCATCAAAACTGTTCTAGTTTGCCTTGAGTTTGTTGCAAAAAAAAGGAGCAAATGGATAGTCAATTGTTGCACCCTTGAAGTGATGAGTGGAAAGGAAGGGTTACAGGAATTATTTGAGTCTTGAAATTTTGCTCCCCAAAATGTTATAACTTTTTTCGACTAATCTTCAACCACAGAATTACGAATTGAGCCGTTTAGAGAAAGAATTTGAGATCCAGTCCAATATTACGACAGCAGCAAGAAAGTTGGCCAACGACCCTAACATCAGCAAGAAGGTTCGAAAGACTCGACGAGAAGCCTACAAAAATTCTGCACGTCGAGTGAGTGAGATTTCCATTTTCTAAATGAATTAGGTTCGAAAAAGGTGTTCCCCTGAAATTGATAGAGAATTATGTTTGTAGGCATTTTCACGCATGTTTGACAGGTTAAATTTCTCACTTTGATATATAGTTCCAAACAACCTAGTTAGTTTATCAAGGGTAGGGTGAAAAAAAGTTTTATTGGTTTTATAAAAAAACTTACTCAGTACCCTATGAGTGTAACTCATAAACATGTCCTGATAAAAATGTCTCTGATATAGAAAGAATGAAAAAAAAAAAAAAAACTCTTTTGATTTCTCTGTTTTTTTCTCTCAGTTGGACAAGATATATAAGGAACTAAACAAACTTCGGCTTCAGCTAGGACTGGCCATTACAGACAGAATTTCATCTGACGTACAAGCGGATCTCGATCACATGGAATCGTCCGGTCGTAGGTTGAGTTTTACGGGGACATTACCGAAAAGCCTTAGTCGTGGAAGGAGTAAAACAAGAGAGTCTCCGGAAACAAAGAGATCAAAAAGTGTGCCCAGACAAGTACTGGATAACGTTACATCTCCTTCGTTAAATAGAAACGATAAAGTCGCCACGCAGAGGGCGCCATCTCCTGTCATCAGTTTTACGGACTATGACAGCAAGGACAGTGCTTCCAATTTGTCTACAAAGCCGCCTCCAGGTCGTAGACAGGACGTCAATCACTACGAGACCGTCCCCAGAGACTCCCCGAGAAAAACCGAGGATGGTATCCCCGGGGACAGGCACAGCTACGGTACCGATACTAGCTCACTTTCCAGCTCGAGTTCCAAAGGCCTATTCAACAGGACTAATTCGGAATATAGCGTATCGGTCAGGAGCAGCTCTAGCTCCAAATCTACGCCCATCATCTATCAATCTTTGCAAAGGCTACCGAGGTCGTCCAAAGGTGCGAGCGGGAGCATCGAGGATTTTCGAATCCGCAGCGGAAGCAACACCTCCCTGGAATATGACAAACGTGTTAGAAGAAAGGGAAGTGCGGAAACGATAGCTAGTCAGCAAAGACCCACACCACCATCCTTGCTTTTCTCAGAGAACAGTCCAAATAGCCCCCCTCCAGTTTACGGTACCGTCCCTAGGTCTTACATCCAGATGGGGCGATACTACGAATCCCCAGAATTATCTTCTCCCGTGCACGAAGTGAAACCCTCGCCGAAACACGCTGTTTCGATGCATAACTTACCGCAGGCCATACCCAGTGAACATTCAGCCATGTATGGCGAGACTGGGGATGGGTTCCTGGCGCAGGGGCGAAGCCTAGGGGGTCCAGCCCCAACCCCAAAGAAACACTCTTCATTAGGTAACCTAATCGATGTCGGGGAAGATGGATCCAGGGATCAGGGCATAAACCTGCCACAGGGGAGGTACAATGTACCAAAGAGGAACGTTGATGATCAATACCATTATAGTTACACACAGGCTGACAGGGGTAACCATCTCAGTAGTCCCAGGCGAGGGGGGCAAAGTTCACACCCTGAAAACAGTCTCAGTAATAGAAGGAGACAAAACTCCTTCTCGTCTCAGCATTCTAACAGCAGTCAGTCCTCGGTCACCTCCCACCAGTCACATTCCTCTCAAAGGTCACAGAGGTCACAGTCTTCACAGAGGTCACAGGCACCCCAGGTGATGATGAATGGTACCAGAAATCCTGGTTCTCACAACACCACACCCATCAAGCAACCACCACCACCGTCGGTGCCTGTCAGTTATGCCTCGGAAGGACATCATTATAGGATGTCCAACGAGAGGACGGTCTACCCTGATCAATACCACAGTCACCACCAGAGGGACGATCCCTACAGGCAGCATCAGGCCTCGCCACAGAGATACGATCATTACCAGTCCAGGGATGAGTACGACTATCATATGGAACCCCCCGCCCTCTATCGGGATGAACCGAATGACTTTTATACAGATCAGCAATACGACGACTCCTTTCAGAGCAGCTACCACCATGACGAGATGGTCCCAGCCGGTCACCACAATGGTGAAGCGCAACGCTCATTCACCACGCAACAGAGTTATTCTCAATCGGGTTTAACCATTAGGGCAGTGTCAACTCCATCCATCCAGTCATCAATGGCACCCCAGCCTGCACCTGCCTACATGACCTCTGCCTCACCAGTGTCTCGCCCCCCTCATCCCCCGGTGTACGGCACCACGATAGCTGTCAGCAAGGTCCATTACCAACCTGCGACACCCATGACCTGCGAACCGGTGACTCGTAAAAAGAAACATCACAGCCATCATATGGCCGGCAGGTATGTTTGTCTGTTTATACTCTTTAAAGTTTAAAAAAAAATTCTAAACTTTGTTGCATTCATTGAAATGTTGACAAAATGATTCCCAAGAATATCAACCATTTTCATGTGTGACATATATCATAAGAAAGGGTGCACTCTTTTTTGATATGATATTATAAGTATCCCAAAAATAACCAAACTGGATCAAATTCTGACTCAAGAGGAAAATGCCCCGTTGGTAAACCACTTATTCTGAAGCAGAATATTTAAGTAGCTCTGTTGCAGTATTTTTCTTCAGGAAAACAAATTTGCCATGAAATGAAATCCACAAATATCCGACAGAAGGAAGAAGCAACAACAGACAAAAAACATGGAGAAGCAAAGAAAAAAAATAAACAAGGTTTTCCAAAATATAGCTTTTGTGACGGTTGTGGGCATTTACAAAACATTTTGTGGAATGCATTAAAGGTGTGCAGTATGGTCATATATCCAGGCTTCTAATCTCAATGAAGAAGAAATATTTCATATGGGACTTGTAGGTATTCTCTGCAATAAGTCTTCTGCTGTTTTGGGGTCTTTTTTCTCTCATTCTCTCATCTGTTTTATTTATCTTCTTTTTGCATGATAAAATTTTAATTCAATGGGAGTTTTCATAAATACATGAAATAATGAATCCTTAGGTTTACATAATCAGTGTACAGGGCTGGCTTCTCTGCAAATTACCAAACACAAATGTGTTCATTTTTGTCAAGGATTGCTTCTGTGTACCTTAATTGCAAAGTACCGATGCAAGCGGAATGAATACCTATCAAGTTAGTTTTACTAAGAAACCATTGAACGTCTTGAGAAGCCGTATACTTGTAATTGAAATGTGAAAAACAGCCCCCCCCAAAGGCCCCCCACCAAAGCAGAAAGAAAAAAGGGAAACGGTGAAATTAGGTTCTGGGACGATTGGTATTACATTGTAACCTGGGTTATTCATGTATTTTTGCAATAATGCCCGTTGCCTCATGTAACACCGTGTCATCACTTTTGGTGGATGTTTATGAAATAATTACGCATGCTTACAAATACTAGAATTGATGTATTATTCGTTTGATTTATGCATAATATACTTATTTATCCACCTCTTTAAATGCTTCTCTGGCACTTGAACAGAGAAGTTCAACCTCTCTAGACTATTTCATTTATGATAACAATGCAAGAATTTCAAAAATTCAAAAATAATTATTTTGTTGAATTATACATTGTCTCGATCGCATTCAATACACAATAACATGATGGCTTACACAAATTTCTTGAATGCAATCAATATAACATACATAATAATTTGATGTATTATTTTGTTATATAAACACATTCATTTCTGTAAAACGAGATATCTCTGTTTGTCTTTGTGATTGTCCATCCATCCATCCATCATCATTGTTACCCAACATTTATTCCACTCTGAGGCAGCAAGAGCTTGTCCTTTAGTTACATGCACCCTCTTCCCTTTGTGCACATTTCTATATACAGTATCACCATGTAACATTTCTCCATCGTGTTCTCCTTCATACTTCCTGAATATTTTACAAACTTATACCCCATAGAAGCTGGTTGCATTATCCAACAAGTTTAAATCCCTTGTTGAGGAATATGATTAAAAATAAGGCTTTTTGATACTAAATTCCCAAAACAATCAAATTCTCTAGCTTGTTTTTAATCAAGTTCCATTTCAAATTGTCGTTGTAAAAGTTTGAACTTTTTTAGCTTTTTACATTTTTCATTTTGTATGTCACATGATTAATTCTTATATTAAAGTAGTGTCTGGATGATAATTTTTTTGAGAACTTGAAGAAACCATAGAATTACTTTGCTCATTAACCTTCATTTGGGTGAAGATAATGGAGGAATGATTCTTTTAATAGTTTGATCAAAAACAGTTTTTTTTGTAGAATTGTTTTGGCCAATTCGGTAAAAATTGTCTACCGAACTCAAAACCTGCTTTAAACACAGAAATCATATCATCACGGTTTGTAACATTCAGAATAATATCAAAACCGATTTCCAAGATCATGAAAGATTAAAAAGGTCAACAGTTATCTCGACCTACCACATTTCGGATGGAAAAATTGAATATGGTTATGAAATGCAACCAGCTGTATTTGTTAAACTCAACATATACCCAAAGCAACCAATATGTCTCAAAGATTAAAAATCCCCTTTCTTGTATGCCGTGGATGTTACCAAATAACTTTGGCGATTCTAAACTCAAACCTCACCGTAAAAGTTGTGTGCGAACCACATTGTATCTGTATCACCTAATCCATTTGGCTGTTTTCTCAAATTCTTTCAACTTGGGTATGGACTTCTCCCACCCCCCCCCCACCATGTGTAGTCCAAGGAGGGCTAAAAGTTATTTTAACAAAATATTGCACTCAACAGCAGAAAACTTAAGTAATTGAAGATGAGAGAAATGAAATTTGAGTCCCAAGTTTGATCTTCTCAAAATATTTTTTATATATGATTATTTTCAAGAATATTTCCTTTGTAGTAGCATAGCAGTGAAGAGTCTTTTATACACATCAGGGTTCAAAATCAGCCCTGATGGTGTTTGTATATTTCCAAAGTTAAATCTTGTATCATTTAGAGTCTTTTGGAAGGGAATGACTCTGGATGCTTCCCCCTTCCTCCCCCTATGATCAGACGGCACAGAGGCCTATTATTCCGTGGGTCCTCGCACCCCTTCACCCTCCAAAGAAAAGGGAGAAAAAAATTGCTAGAGAGAATGTGGTGAATTCTAAGGCAAACTAAGTCTAATTTATGTCTTTAATTAGGCTTATATGCAAGGTTGCGCTAATAACTATTTTAGCTTTTGCGTGGTGTGACGAGGGGTATTTAACACCACCATTGCCCTCCCCCGAAATCCACGTCCGATTATCTGACCCGAATTACAATCAAAATTCTTTGCAAAAATGTTTAAGATGTCAGCTACTTGCAGCGTCTTGTCAAGTTGAGAGTTTGCAAGTCCTAATGTAAAGACAATGGATTTGCCCTCCTATTACCCCTACGCCAATGGTGGTAGTATCACTCACGTCGCACGCATATATCTCTATCTTCAATTCATTCATTCCCCTCTTTCTGTCTTGTGTGACTTAATAATTTCACATAGCAACCCTTCATGTACCCATAATTAACATCATAATTTATGCATAAAGCATACTATCGCTTTCTGAAATAAAAGTGATACCAAGGTATCTTCTACCTTTGTAATGATCCGTATCTTGTAACTGAAGCCTCCCCCCTGTGATTGTAATGTACAATGTAGTAAGCAGCATAATTCATCAGCCTGTATATTTACTTCCTGGTCTGCTATTGAGAGAGTTGGGAATATTTATGTATGCACTGCTCATATATGAAGGGGATTGTTAAAAGGGTGATAAAAAACTGGGGGGGGGGGAAATATATTATTCAAGTAATAACTGACAGCAATGGGTACCTCACAATTTTAAAATTCAGTTTTCACAAGTGATAGAGATAAATGCTTTCAATTTCATGATGAGCCTGTGTTAGTTTAAAGGGCATCAGTCAACTGCCCTTAAGCCTGCTGAGGATCTTAAAACTTTAAAATGTGTGTGCTCGCTCTTGCAGGTCATACCTAAAAGATTTCCTACCACATATGCAGTTTTGGTTTGAAGGAGATGTTTGAGAGTATCAGTTAGGTATTAAGATGCTCTGACGAGGCAGGAGTAGAAAGTTAATACTCAGGCAATGTCGTTAGGAACACCCCCCCCCCCCACATCCCATCCTTCCACAAAGAACAAAATCATTCCACCCAAAATAGAAACATGAAACTGGAAGAGGTTTCAATGATCATCACCTAAAAATAGATCATTATATTTAAAAAAAATAAAGCCATTGTACAGCTAAGAGTGGTTTGAAACTTGTCAGATTGTCTAATTTGTTGAATGTGTAAATTTGTACAATTTTAATTTATTTTTGAATACATTTAAAGAGGTTCCAGTTATGGTATATCTTTTCCATGAATTACAAATTTGTCTATTAGTAGGTGTTGGACTTGCTCCTATCTTTAGTTTCTAATGCCATTGTCACTCAAGTTGTATACTTTGTCAAATGTTTTGCTTGCATCCCAATATTAACATAATTACATTGTGGGCACATGTGAATCTTAAGTGATCCTTGTATCTCACCCATGGCACCCTCACTGGGACCCTGAAAAGTGAACCCTTTGATACAGTGCTAAAAAAAAATTTGTTGACGCAAACCTGTTTAATCTCATGGCTTGGTTTCGCTCTTTTTCAACCAAAAATGCTGAGTTTGATCAACTGAGCATGTCAAGAAAACAAATCATTTTGGCAGTAAAAATTTACAGTCACTTAACTTACAAATGAAGACAGTGTCTGGATTTTGTAAAAGTGATTACATAGTTAACCCTGTGGACCAAGAACACTAAGAGATCAGCTATCGCCATGGTGATGCCAATCTAATGTAGCACACAGTGGATCATCACTATTGATCACCTGGATGGGATGGAAATTGGATCACTTGACTTCACATGGCCTGCAGTGGATCATGATGGATCGATCACATGACTATCATGGTTGGTCACATGACTTGCTGTGTATCCTCACCTGCTGTCACATGACCTGCTTGCATTTCCAAAAGCTTGCTGTCTTACCCACAATGCCACACTGCTTGCTTCCATGCACTAACTCACCACTCATCGTTTCTGTGTTCTGTGTTCTTTTTTGTTCTTTTTTTTTCCCTCCTTCTCCTCTTTTTTCTGTGTTTCTGCTTTTTTACGATGACTTATGTTTAGCCTTCCTTCACTCATTGCTCTAGAAGATAGCAACCCCGTTCTCCTCCAACGTTCCGAGGTCAATTCACCCGTCGGCAGCGAGTAAGAAGGCTTTTGTGCTTTTTGTTTTTAATTTCTGTATTTATATCTGTATTTTATTTCTTTTTTTCGTGCTATTTTAGGTTTTATATTTTAAAATTCCTTGGACTAAACTTTCCAGATTTCCTTCACTGCTTTTGTTGAAAAGAAAAAAAAAAAACTGTATTCATGTTAGCATGGCTTTACGTCAGTTCTAAACTCAACTGACCATAAAATATTCTTCCCAGTCGGAGTCCCAAGTACACGAAGCAGCATGTGCATCTTGTGTCGAGAGGAAAAAATATGAACTCAAAACAACATATATGATTACTAGACTTCTTCAAATGAGACAAGTCACAAAATTGAAATCTGGAAAGTTTAGCTATTAATGTTGCATGAAATTCGGTCACTGTTTAATGTTCATTCCATAGTGCTATAAGCTAGCTGACCACTGCTCTTCACTGCATGATTTCTTCTCGGAAAAATGGTGGTTGTGTAGGTCGGTAATATCAATATGCAAATTCATGAAAACATCACAAAATATCACAGATGTCTGCTACCATTTCTGGCGTATTTCATTTTCTAGATATTATACATTTCTGCATTTTATTTATGATAATCGCTTCGGTTTTCGATAAAGGGTCTTTATTATGTAAATTTGAATGAGTGTCTGTCTTTACAGATTGATAGCATTATGAATATGCATTTCTTACTAATAAGGATTACTCACAGGTTATATGCAGTATAAATAACTGAAAATCATTTTTGATGCTATTGAAATAATTTTGTACAGATATGGTCGAAATTTCAAACATTTTCTCTGAATGCACGCAATATTGATTCTAAGTTATCTGTTTGTAATCCCACAGAGGCAGTAGAGGAGGTTACTCACCTTATATTGAGGATATTGAATATGCAGCAGATATCGATGAATATGCAGAAGGAGATGATTACTTTGATGAGAATTCAAGCTGGAATTCTGAAAGGGAAATAAGTCAGTCCCATCCAGGAAAGATACGGGCTGGTACTCTGGTTTAACCTTTTGGATATGAATATATTACCATAAATTACCATAATGAATAATCAATGTTGTGGACAGTTTTCCACATTTGTTTTTGTCTAATGCACCTAAGGTGACAGTTGATGTTTTAAAGTCATCCAGATATCACCCTTTTGTATAAAAGATATTTCATGAACTCCTGGTATTAAAAAGAGGATATGAGGTTGAAGGTCACCTGAGAAGATTATCCTCCCTCTGATACTGTAAAGCCATTGTCTTTCAGTGTTATGTTAAGTCAGATTCAAGCAACAAGAGCACCTCCCCCCGCCCCTGATCTCCCCCACCCCTGATCTCCCCACCACTTCCTTCAATCCAAATTACCATAACACTCTCTCCACTGTGAAATGTGTAGATAATATTATCATCTAGGTCTAAAATGATTTTCAAGTAAAATCTTTTTTTTTTCTCACTTTCATGATTTGGACAGAATTTAACCAGCCTTATTACAAGTTAAGTTCAACTTTCTTGATTCCCTCACATATGATTTCAGTGAGTGGAACTTGTGGAAGAAATTTAATGAAGTGTGCAGTAAACAATATCTTTGTTTTCATAGAAAGTTTATCTCAATAAAAACAACTATTTCAGGAGTGAGGCGAAAGGTATTTTTGTGTGTGTGTGCGGGGGGTGGAGTGTTGATACTGATGTCGGGGGAAGTATGCCCTGCCCATTGTGCCTCTTTATTATTCTGTGTGTACATTTAATACACCACTTAAACAGTTATTTGGTACATTGACGTACAATCATCATTTATTCCCTCCAAGGAAAGTCTGTAGGATCTCCTGTCAGTGATTACGATTCTTATTTTCTATTCTATTCTAATTTTATATTGCTTTTCTGAGAAATAAGTTGTTTTCCATTTTGAATATGATATGACAATAGCCATCGAAAGTGACTGCTATAGATTCACCAGCGATTGAATTACTAATTTCAATGGGGAAGTTAGTTATATTGTGGTCGTGTTCATAATATCACACAAAATATTTTCTAAAACAAAAGGTAAATTCAGTTTCATTCTGTTCTGATTTCACAGCAGTGATCAGAAACTGCTTCAACCTCTATTCAGAGAAAAAGGGGGTGGGGGGGGGGATACAGTTAAAGAGCTCACAGGCTGCAAATTATTGAGTGTTATTAAATTTGAAATCCTTTGAACTTTTTGACATTTCAATTTGATGGGCATACATGCTACTACTTGTATTTCAATTTGTATTGTCTCTCTTAAAGAGGCATTCAGTTTAAATATTTATGAAAGTCTGTGTGACCTTACTATGATATATTATTTAGCACATATGGAACCCAACAATACATTTAAAGGAAGTTTTATTTACGTAGCTTTGTAACAAATTTGGTTATTGAAAATAGAGCAATCTCTATTTGATCCCTGTATGAATATTCATCATAGATCAGTATAATGAATATGCATGAAACCATCATAATTACCTGCAGTGTGACTGTAAGATGGAGCTAAAACATTCAACACTCTCATTGTAGATGATAAACTTGTTATTGTTTTTGCTGTTCTTGGAATCTGTTATCTGTCAAATAACAACAGGGGACATTAATGTTGAAATGTAGGGTAGCAACATTGATTGTTCAAAGAGGAAGGCCAGTGACTTCAATGTGAAGCACCAACACTGCTGGCATAAACGTCCTCACAGTGGCATAATTAAATACACACATGTCCTCACAGTGGGGTCCTCATAATGCCTTAACCATCTTTTCTGTACACAAGTCACTCATATCTCTATTGCCTTTATGTAAAGGTGGTCTATCCTCCCATTACAAATTTAGAGCATTACAAAGAAAAAGAAGAGAGAAATAGAGCACTCTGTTGTAGTCTATCTAAGGATGAATATAGTATACTGCAAAGAACATTACTGACAGTCCATGTGTGAAATAGTATTTCTGGTCTTGTGTAGCACAAGATAAGCCGAGAACGGTTGCACTGGATATGTACAAGCAAGGCTGTAGCGAAACTGAAAAGTAGTTAACTTTAACCTGATTGAAGGATTGTGAATATGGGATGAAGTGATCATAAAATGATAATATTATGGAGAGCACAAAAGGGATATTAATAATTAAATGGTAAATAGGAGAAGAGTTTGAAAAGATTCATCAAATTTGGTTTCAAGTTTGATTATATTGTTGCGATGTTAAAGGAAAAGCAGTTTTATAGTTCATAGAATGTAAAGTATTACGGTGATGTATTCTTTGTTATTAAATCCACTATTTTATATCTAGAGAAAATATCTGAATATCTCATCCACTTTGCATATTATACTTTGGATATTCACAATCCACATTGGATTGTGCATAATCTATACATGATTATGTTTTTCCCCGAGAAGGGCACCACACGATTGGTTGATCCAGCTGACTATTACCTTATTAATATTCATAGAATGTATAATCTTAATTCTTTTGTACTTACTTTCAATAACCCTGCTGGGCAGGCTGCTTATTGTAACGTCTTTTCACGCTTGAGACCAACTTTAACCGTATTTTGCTTTTTGTTTTGTAAAAAAAAATATTAAATGCCTTGAAAGTTTTTTGGAAGGTTAGGTTAAATTGGTTGTGTTATTGGTCACCGTGTTGTGTTTGTGACCTATATCAGTATCAACACTAATTGCAAAACACAAATCATTAATCTAATTGATTTCTTATGTTTTCAGTATTTCAATCCCTTGTACGGAATTCCAACTGATAGGGTAGAGACAAATGTTTAAAGGTACTTCTTTCAAGAAGGATTTTACAACCAAGTAGGATTTTACTTGTGAGAATTGGCAAGGAATTCTTACAAATTAAAATCTGGTGACCAAAACAATTTTTTGGTCTAACCTATAGTATACCATGATTTCTACATTTTGTGTACAAGTCCATTAATTGTTCCCAACAAATGGCCCAGGTGAAGTTATTCTGAAATTGGAAGGTTGGATTATATTTCTGTCTATATTAATCATCTAAATGAGGGGTTTGCAACCATATTTGGGTCAAGAACCAGGCAAAATTGTTGACAGTCGGCTGCGACTTTCATCACCTTCTCGCCAACCCCGCACCCACCCCCCTCTACAAGTTTATTATTACTATGCCACTACACTAATGTTGCTAATGTGATAATTGGTTCTGCTTCCTTGTCACAAGTCTGTCAATCTTGGCTTGAAGACACAGCAATGAGATTGGTACAAATTGTTTTTGTTTGCGATGTGTAAAGACGAAACTATTAGTTAACATTTTCCCTGATTACCGAATCGATCTCGGGACCCGTTGAAAATCCTTCGTGACGCCTTGTTTGGGTCCAGACCCATAGGTTGCTGACCGTGGATCTACGGCGGATGAGTGTTTCTACATCCAAGTCCTCAGTGTTCACACGGCATCTTCTATGATTAAAGGTCACGATACAGATTTCACCTCTAAAATCTTATACATTGATAGGTATATCTGTGGAAAAATGAATTGCCATGGAACATCTCGACATACTTCATTTTGAATACATCCTTCAAATTATTTATAGGAGTAAAGATGTAGATAATTGGACGCAGATTATAAAGTACTCATTAAATAATGGAACGACCAGAGTATTTACTAGTTGGTTTACGCAGCTTTGAGTCAGAGAAGCTTTCAAGGGGTCCATTTAATAACGTAAACTTTAACCAATGAGGATGGTCAGCTGTAATATTTGCACTGTATTTAGTCCCTAAGTTCTTGTTTGTCCTAACAGAAAGAGTCAGTGATTACTAGCCACAGTTCTGTTCAGTTCTTGTACAGAATATGGAAGCAATTTAATTCCTTCTCCTGTTCCAGATGGGGCATAAAATGATAAACATTACAGTGCCTTAATCTTGTGTCTGTTAAAATTAGCCAGGTAAAACAGTACTTTCGAAGATGGTTTGCCAGAGTCAGATTTGCAAGTTTTAAAGCCTTCTGTGTTAAACAGAACAAGAGGGTCAGTCCGTAGACTTTGGTGGCATTGTGAGCATCCATTTCGGTCGAAGTTTTTTTTTTGGGGGGGGGGCTCTTGGCTTGGTACTCATCAAATCTCCTCGGCCATGTGCGTCAAGTTTGGTACCCCTCTGCAAGCATATTGGATTTATGGGTAGGGTTTTCAGGTGAACAGGAACCCCTTGAATAGTTTGAAGCCAAAACGATTCTTTTTAAACCTTGAAGGTTTCTTCTCTTCAAGACATGAGTCTCCTGGGCAATAAACTACTTCACAAATGAGCATTTCTTTCTTAGTTTACTCAAGTAGTGAAATGCTTCATGCTGCATCCACCTTTACATTGTCCTGTTTTATGGAAAGGTTTCTACTGTTTTTTTTTCTTCAAATTATCCAAATTCATTTTGTACAGAGCACCATGCTATTGTTTATATCTGAAAAAAATATTATCCAAGTGTATCCTTCTTTATATTCCATTTTGTATAATGTTTTTTTTTTTCAATTTTTTTTATGAACTGAATTCCATTTTATCATGTTTTATTAGCTACAACATTTTATGTAACCTTGGCAGGACCAAGGTGTAAGTTTTAAGTAGCATTATGAAAAGAAATGAAAATAGAGAGATTTTGAATTGAATTTATTGATCTTTTGTCTGTCTATATTTCATCTTTTGTGTCTTATCTTAAGTTTTCTTTCTTTACCAACCAGAGGCTCAAAGGGATTATCCTAACAAAGTCCAGTTTTTGGATTTTGCTGATAGAAACCCAGTTTGGACAATTTCTCCGATATTGTTCTTTCATGTCCTAGTTCAAAGCATGCATACTGACAGTATGAGATATCATGCTTCTGTTAAACAAAGGTTAGGAACTGTTCAAAGTGGTGAAAGCTTTCCCTCCAGTGTTTGACAAAGTGACCTTTACCAACAAAATTAGTGGTAACAAAATCATTCGTCGGGACATAACATCGCTGTGGACTCCATGTTAATTTCCAAAGCGAAAATGTGTTGTGGTTTTGATGACTAGTTTGAATCTTTGAGAAACCTGAAGATTCTCTTCATGAGATGGTTTACAAGGTTTAGCAGTGTGACATTTGTTGACCAAAACAGTAATTTTACTTCCACTAACAACTGGTTCTTGTACTCACTGCGAAACGTCTACATAGGCCTACTAGAAATGAAATCTTTCTTGCTCATGATACTGTTTAAAACATAATAACATTTCTTACCTCAAATGACCATTGACAGTCACTGCAATTGACAATCATATGACATTTTAATATATGGGGCTTCTATATAAAAGACCCATGCTAGTTTCCCGTCTTGGGGCAGTGTGTTTACCAGGTTGTAAGACTTCGATTTCATTTAATTGCATATCCACCCAAGACATAGATTCATTTATATGATACTTCCATACACAAAGTAGTAAAGAATTCAATAAGGTTATGACATATGGACCTCAAATTGAAGTTTGCCCTCCACTATAAGCAACAAGTTTCCCTTCTTGAAATCTGGTGTTAAAGGGTGTGAAGACTCGCTCAAAAAGAAACGTCTAATGCCGGTAATCTGACCTAGTTTTGAATGAGGTGTAACAGAAGTGTTAGACACCACCATCGATCCCAGAAAATACGCACACAGCTTGCTACCGTCGGTAATTAGACACTAGTGTACAGTCAGTACATACAGATGCGGTCAATACCCACAGCACAGTGAACAACTCCCTGGTATAAATGATACATCAAACTCAGGTCCAGCTAAAGAAAACAAGGTATCACGTTTCATTAGTCTGCATTTTGTAGCGACACAAACAAAACGTCACTTGCAAGCAACAGAAACTTTTTCAGATGGCTGCACGCGGTTTGGGGCGAGTCTTCAATGCCTTTAACAAGTAGGTATCTTGGTCACACACACACAGCCTGTCATGATTGCAAGAGTTAATGATTGATATTGAAAGAAGAAGACAAAGACAAGTTTCTACAGGGTACAGAATCAATATATTGTTAAGTAGTATTACTTTTCAGTGTATTGTGTACATGTATATGAAAATAATATTAAAAAACAAACCATCACAGTAAATAATAATACAGTGTTGAAAGAAACTACAGGGTAAAAGCTACAAGTTTAGTATATACATTGAGACTATTGCATCTGAAAGAGTTTTCACACCTGAATCAAGCTGATTATTTTTGTAGCGAAACTGACCATCAATTAAATACACCTGGAAACCAAAAGGAATAGTTTGTTGCACAGATCATGATCAAACACACCAATAAAAATTGCCTTGTGTTTATAACTTTTCCAAACAGAAATGACACACATAGATAAAACTAAAAGATGTACCACAGGTTCATGGCCAAAGTACCCAGCCAAGAATAATTTGCATATAACAATCTGGAATTATGTCATGAACTTATCAAAACTGATAAACAGCTATCTTTACCTCATTGCAATATTAATATCATAGAGTTTGAACAGTCAACTGTCATAATATCTCAAGTCTATTCGGTGGAAAATGAGAATAAGTAGAATAAGAGTATGAAATTCAATCCAGCTGCGTTGAGAAGACATGTCTTTGAGAGGTTAGTGTCTTATTTTGGATGGAGCCTTTTACAGTTGAACGATTGCATCATGTCCTTTGATAAAGCAATTGCACTGAAATATATCAACTGCATTAAAACAATACACTCTTTTACAATATTATCATATAAAATACTTTAGAATGACATGATTTATGATTTCCAAAGACAAAGATCACATAAACGACTTGAATTTAATGTGATGAAGTAGGCAAAAACGTTAACACTTCCCATTGTAAAATAATTGTTTTAATAAAACAAAACATTTGCCTTAACTTCCAAATAAACTTAAACAGTATGAAAGTGTAAACGATTCATTAAATTTACATTATATCATTACTTATTCCCTTTCTGTTTCTAGCCTAAAATATTTCTCTACTTCCAATTATTAATCACAAAACAAAATGGTATCAATGTCTCATTAATGTGCTCCAATATTGTTCAAAGTTTCACTATCCTTTTATAATATTCCGTAACACTGATCTTTTTCTCAGGACATGATGACACAACCTCACATTAAAAATAGTTCACATAGAAAAATAGTTCTTCTTTTCCTGTTGCCAGAAGAAAGAAAGATTAACTAAAATTGAAACAATGGTTTCTGTAACAAGATTTACCAGGATTTCAGACTTACATATTAGTTTCAAAGTAACTTGCAATTCCCATTTGACAAAACTATGTATCTATTTATTCATCACACTTTCCATTTTTTATCTAAAAGTATTCTTTAACTAAAGGATTCGACTTTGTGACCAATACTTAACTAAATTTGTCATCCACCTCAAAAAAACAAAAACAAATGTCTAAAAATATTCTTTTTATTATTCCTTATTGAATATTTTATATTATTTAACCAGTTTTAAGCATTGATACAAATATACAATTTCAGGAAAAGAAAAACCAAACCAATGCTAACCATCATTGCGATAACATAATCCACACACCACACAATATATTAACAATTGCTACAGTATTTGTACTTCTAAATCAAGATTCAAAAAAAGGTCAAAAGCTATCAAAATGAAACCTGGAGCAAAGTCCATAGAAGACAAAAATTTTGCACATTGGTTTCAGAATTCAAAAGTGTATTATTTTTCTTCTGTCCATGAGCTGCTGGCAAAATAGTTATATTCTTGTAATATTAAAGCTGCATTATGTAACTTTGCATCCATCTGTCATTGAAATCTCATTACCAAGGTTAAACTTCTTCATATGGATTTGCTTTAACAATTTGTCATATAAATCATGAGTTCATAAAATGTTCTTTCAGACAAAAAGGAAGGCCTTCATATTTTCTTACTTATCAAAGGGTTAACTTCTTCATATGGATTTGCTTTAACAATTTGATAAAAATAATCATCAGTTCAAGAAATGTTCTTTCAAAAAAAAAGGAAGGCCTCCATATTTTCTTACTTATCGAGCTGATTCTTGAGCACTTAATGGCCTGTGGACTAAACTAAGTACTCCAGCCACTTTGACTGTTGCTCATTTCTTACATTTGAAAGGTGATTTCTCAACTGCTAAACAATATGTTAAATTGGGCACTCCCAGTACTGCTTAGAACGATACACATATATATATGACTATAATATCAACAGAATTATTTTCATTTATTTGGATTGGAATCAATATTTAATCATCCATCTATCTATCTAGGAAACCTATTCCAAGGATCAGGATACAAAGAAATTTAATGAATCAAATTAAAAGCAACAAATGATATTTGACTAGGATTCTGGACAGTGATTTGTAAGAAATGAGACATCCCTTTTCCAAAATGAAATGAATTTGAAAGTGGGTAAAAGTTTTCCCTTCTGAGTTTGACAAAGTGTTCTTTGCCAGTAAAGTTAGAGGTGAAAAATTCATCTTAAATCTCAAATTGAGTTTTATCCTCCACTATAACCAACAAGTTTTCCTTCTTGAAATCTGATGTGAACAATCAGGTGTCTTGCTCACACAAACACACCCCGTAATAATTGCACGAGTTCATGATTGGTATTGAAACGAGAGATGAAAGAAACATAAGAAACGTGAATTTGTACAGGGTACAGAATCAAAATTCTTATTTTAATTTAATCTATAGTTGACTCATTATAGAATATTTTAGCCTCACCATGCCTCAATGTTATGAAGGCATCCTCCTTCATATCCTGTGTCTTTAATGCTTGCTTCAACCGTAGTGGAGGGTCCAAGTAATGCTGAGGACAAAGAACATGATAAAACCCTTTAATTAGATGAAACATAACAAATAGCATGTAACATAAATCCATTACTAAAGGTGGCTTATAGCAAGAACAACAACAGCTGGATGTAGCTGTTATATCTCCTGGAGATATTGTTGATTGAATGTACCTGTAACCTATTTTGATTGGCTAAGCCCTCCCTAACTCCAGGAAGTCAATCACTGATCTGCAGGTGATCTGTGATGTTATCATGGAAGAGGTTCTTAAAAGGCTTTACTTTCCTTTTATTATAATCTTCATGTTGATTTATTCTTGAAATGTGATACATTTGGAACGTTTGCTTAGCCCATAAATGTTCTCTGTATTTAGAATATAATCAAACTACAACTGCATCAGAGAAATGCTACTTTCCTCCAGACTGTGGGTAAATAATTTAATTATTATGAAGAAATATAAAAACATTTTTAGCTCAATTACCATGATGACATCATTCACTCGTCTGTTCCCATATATATTCACAAAATATGGCCAATATGAAAACTTCATATACTTCAAAATACAAAATGTTATGGGGATCTGGTTTTGGTGTACAGATGTAGCAAAATTTCCAGCAATGTTGCTATTTAAAGCAACCACCTTCAGCCACTGGACTATGTTTTTAAATGTCTCTTCAAGGTGACTATTATCATTCTTAATTCGAAAATCAATCTAAACCTGGAGGGAGCATGAAACAAATTCTACTTCTTATTATTACAAACTACAGAATCCCTGGCTCACCTCATTGGTCAGTATGAAGGTCCCCCAGTGTATTCCTATGGATGACCGAGACTTCACGTCCTTATGGATTTGGACAGCTTCATCTGGGTCCACATGCTGACAGTACAAACAATCCCTGCAAAATTAAACAAAAATTGCAAAATTGGAGGAAAAGTAATGAATAGAACACCAGGTATGTTGGCTTGCCTGGGGCGATGGATACTTCACAACACTCCTCAGTTGCATATACACCTTTAATGTGCAGCATAGAGCTAATACAAACCCATCTAGTTGCATTTGAAGTGCCACCTCTAACATATTGTAGGGATTTTAGCACCTTGTGTCAAAGCAAATGTTTGAAACACAAGAAACAGCAGTACTTTTAAATTTAACATTTCTTCCTAACATACATAACCAGTGTATGTTTTTCAGTATATCCTAACAATTTTTATTACATTTTGGGACTGATGTCTAAATATAAACTAGCAGGAATGGACTTGCTAATGCATTTGACTACAAAATTTTGTGTGAGAAGATATAATAACCAAGGAGTCCTACTGACTTCTAACATTATTGAAACA
This sequence comes from Apostichopus parvimensis, assembly GCA_000934455.1. Lineage (NCBI taxonomy): Eukaryota > Metazoa > Echinodermata > Holothuroidea > Aspidochirotida > Stichopodidae > Apostichopus > Apostichopus parvimensis. Next base: position 25,604 of record KN887116.1, read on the forward strand.
GTTAATTGGAAGAGCAGTGCCATGGAATTTATAATATCAGAGGTAAATAGCAACAAGCTACTTTAAGTTCTTTGTATGTTGGTAGACCACATTTGAATACAAATGGTGTAATTTAACTACTTTAAATGTGGATATTAACTACAAATAGAGCAGCCGTTGCTTAATACTACTAGATGACAAAAAGGACCCTCAAAAACACATCACTTTGCAGGACTCTCATCCAGACCGTGCAAGAGGCTAGGCTATTTCCTGCTTGATAGGATGATCCCTCTGTCATAGCACTACTGTAGTACAACAAACCTTCAACTTTCCATCTTTTTCTACGGCATTTAAGAATGTCTATGTAGCATGAAAACACTGACATTACACTGTACACATTCTAGTGCAAAAGAACACATCTTTGGCATTTATGATAATGTTGCCAGTTTTGCCATTATATTATCTCTTCTATTGTATAAAGCACCACTGTAAAACAGCTGAGGACACATTCATGACATATTATTGATTACCAATGTTACGATATTACAAAAGATAAATTAAGCATCTGGCAACCTTGGTAGATACGCTCCTATGGGTATGGCCGCCGCCGTGAATGGTCCGTACGTCTCTCCGATCTCCTTGAATACAGAGCAATATCCTGTATCGCCTCCGAAGAAAAAGTTATGCGACGGACCTTTGATGACCCAAGATGACCAGAGTGTCTTGCATCTGTCGAACAGACCTCGATTGCTCCAATGTTGGCCGGGTGTGCACGCAAAAGTGATGTCGTTACCGTTCACGGAGAGTTTCGATTCCTCCCACCACGTCATCGCTTCGACATTTTTACAGCCATTATTGTCGAACCAGCTTTTATTACCCTTGGGCACGAACCACTTCAGATTATCACCGAACCGGCCGTTGAGATCTCTCACGCTGCTCTGGTCCAGATGGTCGTAGTGATTGTGGCTAATCACGACAGCATCTATTTTAGGGAGCAGATCCACTTTGATGGGGCTAGGCCGATACCTCTTGGGACCAAACTTGCTATAAAGACCACATCGGTCACTGAATACTGGGTCGGTGAGGACCGAGATGCCGTCGAACTGTACCAGAGTTGAAGCGTGGCCGATCCAGAGAATCCGCACGCCAGTGGGAGGAGGTGTCTTCAACTCCTCATGATTAATTTCCAGTATTGGTAAGCTAGTATTCAAGATCTGGAAAATAAATAAAACAATCACCATTTCTTTTCTTATTTTTGCAGATGTACAGGTAAACAGTAATGAAATATTGCTGTTAGAAGGTGAAGACATCAGGCCTGGTAAAAAGAACTACAGTTAAACCATGATGAAGAAAGTGGTTTCATAACCAATGAAAGTACAGGTCCAAATCCCATTTTGCAATTCAATAATCAAAAGTACCATATCAAGTATCTAGCATAGATCCAGCTCAGGAAAAAGATCTTGAGAATCTGAACCTTGGTGGCTTACAAATCTAAAATGAGGACTGATTTATTCCTTTTCATTAATTACTTGGATGCAGAAATTACCATCCGAGCACCAAAAAGATTACCAAAAATGAGCAAAGTAAATACTTTTTCCACTCGCTAAAATTTATTATCCAACAGGACTACTAAATTGCTAACCTGAAGGATTCCTGCCCTGGCAGTCACCTTTGGCTACACTTGTTTGCTTTTTCTAGCATTAGTACTACACTCTGAAGTCCTACATTATTTATGGAGAGCAATATTTCTTTACTTGCTTTTTAAGTGAGTGGATGGGGCAGAGGATCAGGGGTGAGGAAGGGGTAAAGGAAGCACAGTGATAGAAACATGGAAGGTCATTTGTATTTGCGCATTAACCTGAAATTATTTCAATTTCAAAGAAATAAAAAATAGAGGAACAAGCATTTGCGCATTTGCAAACTGAACAGTTATGAGGCTCAACTGTTCTCTAGACAGACTAGCCTAATGTACGTAGAACTCACAATGAGCAAAGCCTAATGTTATCCTTTCAACTTTCCAGTTTTCACGTACGGTGAAACGGCCCAAGTGGTTAAAAAGTACATTCTTTTGATTTTATACTTGGTCAAGACAATAAATCTTTCTTATCAATCGTTAACAGAAAACTGACTGGGAAATTATCAACAACCTGACAAAGAGCATCGAAATGTAAGACTGAGTGTAACCCCTGGTTCCATTGGATGCAATGAACTGTGGTCTGGTCCCATGGGATGCAATGTACTGTGGTCCCATGGGATGCAATGTACTGTGGATTCTAACTGGCACCCCAACAAAGAAATGGCAACAAAGAGATCACACACCAACAACAGACTGCAGCACAGACTTTGTACAGTTGTGTACATAACCCTGAGATCGGTGGTTTTCGAATCACATTCTAGCCAACATATTCCTAGCTCAATTCTGGTATTAAACTTCGCTGATGAAATAAACAGATCTCTTACATAGATTATGGTAGATAAAAACTTGTTGGTTTCTAGTTGTGAACAGATCTTTAAGGATAGATCCCAACTCCAAAGTCCAAAAAAAATAGAGATCTTCAAAATTTTATTGTATTTTCTGTTACTTACTCTCTCTGAAGGAATGCTGCTGTTGTTTTTGTCAAGGAGAAACCATCTCAGCATCTTGGAGACTGGCGGCCATATCCATGTGTCCCAGGGATTTTCATATCTGCCATTTTCAAAGCGTGGTTTAGTAAGATGCAATCCTTTTGTTTCTTCCATTGTATTGTATGAAGTTAATGTGTAGAACTACATCCAAAGTGGTTTTATCATTAATACTGCGAGAAAAAGTAAAAGTGGATATCAAATTTGCAAAGGTTAGACGCTAGAAATTTCTAGGCCTAGATTTAACCGAACTTATAAAAAGTTACTTGCAACCAGTTTGATAATAAGATCTCATGGTTGCAACAATCAAATGCTTCATGGCAAGATGGCATTTGTGAATGCATAGAATGTTTACCACTTCAAAAACGTGAAGATTTAATTTTTAGGATAGTCATTTTGCTCTCACTCAAATGCAGGGCAAGCATTGGAAGCTGATAGTTAATGTAAGATAGTTAGGAACAATAGTTACTGTTGTTGCTGTGTTAAGTCTGGTAGTGTTATTGTAATTTTAACAACACATAGTTAAAAGTATTACATAATGGTGTCTAATTGCGTACTATATGTATCTCCTTATATCATACCGGCCTAATCTCCCACTTCTGTCTTACTAGCTGTGAACCCAGCCATGTCCCTGCTGCCTTTTATCTTCTTGGCACATGATGACATGTTTATATTGCTGCATAGAAAACTGGTCGATGGCAGACCTTGCAAAGTATAGCGCCAATGGCAATTTAAAATGAATGCAGAATTGCAAAAGAAGTTAAGGAGTCTCCCGATGGCCAAATCAACCACTAAACATGGCTTAGGATAATCCTGAATAAAGGTTCAATTTTACTTACATCAGGGCAAACTAATTTACAGCTGCCTTTAGTTTGGCTAGGTTTGTGATTAGACCTGCAATTTCAGAAGCCTGGGCCTTGTCAATTCGACAACTTCAAATCCACACGGAATTAAAATCTCTCTCCAACCATGTTTCGAATATATGGAAACGTCAATATATGAAAGTTTATATAATGAAATATATGAAAGTATATATATGAAAACGTCAATCACATCTTTTTTGCTGAGTCACAGCCGGGCCTTGCTCCTCGGTGTTTACCTAATATTGTTGTTACTCTAAGTATAATGTAAGGCCGCAGTCAGCATGCGCATATTCGCTGTTGACAGCTGATCTGCTGAACATTATGCAATATCAAATGTTTTAAAGGAATACTGCAAAATCAAAACGTACATGACATACATTGGTAGATAATACTAGCAAAGATTCCAGAATCTTTGATGCTAGTTATGTAAATCTAACTAGTACTAAATAAATATGAAATATTTTCAAAGTAAGTTATTGTGAATTTAATGTCGGACTTACTTTTTGCAAAACTAAATTCAGAAAAATGTACGGCCACTTTATCGTCGATTTCTGTCACTGGATTGCTCATTTAAATCATCATCTTGGACAACTGTGTGACCACTTACCGCAGAGATATTATTCCTAAATTCATAGGCTAGCTTATTCTTCTGCATGACAAAATGGCCTCCGCGGTGTCCCGAGCCTCCAATCATTTCCTAAGATTTGCCGTTCGATCACAGCAGGTATTAAATCTCATATGTTCACATGAATGATAATGATTCATCTAGTGTATCTATTTAGTCGTAATTGACTTAACCGCTTCCACGGTTTAAAATGATAAGTCCGATAGTACTTAGCCTATCGAGAAATGTGCGTTGCGTTTCGTAAGATGTGTTAGGCAAGTCTAGGTCTGCGCACTCAACTTGGGTTAGGCTATGCAGTGATGTTCCACATACGCTAATTATATTACTACCTGACTTCGACTAGGCCTATATTATATTACTAAGGCCTATGCCTATTATTGTATTATGGTGTCACTGACTGTAACATAGTAAGCATGTTTAAGTGCCCTAGGTGTAAATGTTAGTGTTTGTTATGTTATAAACTAATTTAACTTCATATTAAATTTACAAGGTCTATTAACATTGTGTAGCTTTTACATTGTGAATGTGATTGGTCTTAGGCTGAACTTAGTTCGACTTTGAAGTTTGCTAAATTCAGAGTCCTGTATAGCTATAGCCTAAGCTACATATGCACTTCACTTTTTACTATGTCAGGTTAGATATTTTCATTAGCCTAATGTTAATTCATATTACATAACCTCTGTGCTATGCCTAAGCTATGGTATATTAACTTGAACCTGACATGACGACTTCGACAATACTGCTTGCTATGTTTAACATCACTTAGCTTTCAGTTAGTGAGTAGCCTAATAAGAGCATGTTATTTGGATCATTGTAAAGAGCTATTAGCCTAATATGAACATGTGTTTTAGACCGTGGACTGTAAAGCGCTTTTAGTAGCTCAATGATTGCAACATCAGGCAAGAGGTTTAAAATCTTTTGCAATGTAAATACTCATGGTTAAATACTGACTGAAAATGTTTGAATTTATTTGATAGGCCAAGATGTTGAATAATAATATTTAATAGTTGCCAAGTATTGCCCATTAGAATTAAAGAATAAGTTACTGCAGTGGAAAATAACTACTATTGGGTAATAAAATATTCTAGACTCTAGAGTGAAACAACAATCAGACAGCAACTTTTTAATTGCAAAATGCAATGATTATAGTAATGCTATTTCATCCATAGTTTGGATTTTAGGATTTGTGAAATTATATTCTGCAGTTTAATAACCAATTGTAATAAGTCAGGTGTTTCCAAACATTTTACAGACTATTGACAGGTAATAATTTATCAGGTATGGCATAGTAAAAATGCTGTGCAATATAGGCAAATTGCCAAAGAAATGCAAATATGTTCAGCTGTTTCTGTACTCAGAAACGGTTGTTGAATAGCTCTTCATAAAAGTCTTCATAGCTGCTACACAAATTTTGAAGACTAAATTATTCCAACTTGATAAACTTTCTTATGTTCAAAAGATATATTAGTCAATGAGATGTAATTTGTATTCATTGCTGGTAAGACTTGATGAAACAACTTTATAACATTGATAGGAACTGATGAGGGGATCAAATACATCTACTGGTCATAAAATAATGTTTACTCATGTTTGGTCCATGCAGGTAAATGTAGGAACAGAAGTATGTAGCTGCCATTGAACACTTGTATACCTTAGGAATAGAGGAGGTGACTGTAAGGTCACCCACCTTTCATTATAGTGCTTATTAGTGTTTATGCAATAAATATGAAAGTCCTTATAAATATGTCATTTGTTCTGTGAAGCTTCATAATTGTTTTTTCTCCCTTTTTCTTTGACCAGGGAAGTACATCATTGTGTTGTAGACCTCAGAGTACACAGGCTGCAACTTATCAGCAAACCTTAGTCAATGTCCCTGAAACCAAAGTTACAAAAATAAACAATGGTTTCAGAGTAGCATCAGAAGATTCTGGTATACCAACATGTACGGTGAGTATATTGTGTTAACAATTATTGTGCATAAAATAGACAGATATATGTAGTTCATTTGTCTTGTAAAAGTATCTTCATAATTTTAGTACAGTTTTTAGATTTAATAAGGTGAAAGAGCCATCTGTCTTACAGAAGTTGTGGGTACCCGATTAAGTTGAAGAGCTTGCATGTTGGAGCACAAAAGATAGATAACATCTTGTGTGGTCTACAGACAGAGGTACAGTAGTCTGCCCTGTTAGTTTGTCTATAATGTATTCACTATAGAATGTTAGGTTTCTCAATGTTACATGTTGCACAATTATTAGCTTACTTCTCAACTTGAATATATTACAAAAAGCAGAGAGTTGAGTCTGCGTAACAACGATAAAGTGTGAAATGGAACAAACATATAAGGTAGTGCTTACTGTAATAATGGTGTATGGCATTTACTTTTGCTTCTGCATTTGCTTCTGATTACACCACATCTCTGCCCGACTGCAGCTCAGATCCACAACCATTGCACCACCTGCATCCAGTTGATCCTGGTGGGTTTGTTGTCAGAAAGTCTGCAGAATAGTTGTTGCGATGAGAAAGTAACATTTGATTTTTCTTCCCTTCTACCCGTCAGGTTGGACTGTGGATAGATGCCGGTAGCAGGTATGAAAATGCTAAAAACAATGGAACTGCTCACTTCTTAGAACACATGGCATTTAAGGTGAGGTTAACTTGTTTAAATGAGAATATGAAATATAAGCTTTGTTGGTACTGACTGTATTCCATGACCATGTGGCTGGTGAAAGATAACAGAGAAGATGTGATTCACAAATATGAACCTTGGGCAAGGACTAGAGTGGCTTTCAGTGAATTGCTTGCAATGATAAAATGGAACATGGATAGGTCTGTCACATGACATGTCACATGACACAGTTACATGACTTAATAGTGGAATGGGATTTTTCTATGTTATATTTCAGGGAACAAAGAAGAGGTCACAGATGGACTTGGAGTTGGAAATAGAGAACATGGGTTCACATTTAAATGCTTACACATCAAGGGAACAGACTGTCTACTATGCCAAGAGTTTCTCAAGTGACTTAGAAAGAGGTATTTTATTATTCTTAACCATTTTTGTGTCTTTTTTTAAAAGTTAGAGCTCTCTACGTGAAAGGATTTCTCCATTTTCAGAATTTCCTTGTTGATGTTAAAAGTAAGATGCAAAGCAAATGTCTATAAATGAGTCCACATTCTTTTGAAATTGTTGGCACTTTTCCTTCTGATAGATATGTGTAACATAATTGGCCAATTTTAGGATATAAGATATAAGAAGCATGTAAGATTTGTTTTTCCAATTGTCCACATCTCTCTCACTAACAGCTGTGGAAATCCTGTCAGACATCGTCCAGAACAGCACTCTGGGAGAAGCAGAGATCGAAAGGGAGAGAGGAGTGATTCTGCGTGAAATGCAAGTAAGTCTCAAAGTTTCTCTTAATTGCTGACCTTCAAATGAAATACAAATCATCTGTGAGGTTTGCAGTCTTTCTTTATGTATTATACTTTGAAATTGTTGTTTTGGTATCCATGAATGGTGTGGGTTTATGTCCTGTGCACCTAATGGTAAAACCTTTTTCTTTTTTTCATTCTCTTACTTATGAAAGGGTTACCCTTAGGATATATCATAGGATTGATAACTTTCATAAGATGCTACTAAATCCTTGTTTTTTTATCGACTAGGAAGTGGAGACAAATCTCCAGGAGGTTATCTTTGATCATCTTCATGCGACTGCTTATCAAGGCACCCCACTGGGAAGGACAATCCTAGGACCCACTGAAAACATCAAGTAAGTGTTATTATCAGTGATTATGCATTTACCGAAAACATCAAGTAAGTGTTATCATCAGTGATAATGCATTTACCGAAAACATCAAGTAAGTGTTATCATCAGTGATAATGCATTTACCGAAAACATCAAGTAAGTGTTATCATCAGTGATTATGCATTTACCGAAAACATCAAGTAAGTGTTATCATCAGTGATTATGCAGTTAGGATGCATTTAATTTTAATTAATTTTAATTTTCAGTTTTACAGTCTTGTTCAGGGCCAAGGCCTTCTCACACGACTTTACAACTTAACCCTGGTCATTGGTAACTTGTCACACCTACACACCAAAGTGTGCACAATTCAATCAATCTCTCCTGGGGCACCACAGTGCACCACAACCACGTGTCCCCCGGGGGACTTCCCATAGGGTGCAGCCACAAACTGGCGCAAACAACTATATTTACAAGTTACCTCGCAAGTCCCCATTTATACACCTGGGTGAAGAGAGATTTCTCCAGAAAGAAATTTCACGTAACGTTTGCTTTCCCAAACAGGTCGATCAGCCGGGGAGATCTGGTTGATTATATTTCATTACACTACAAAGGTCCACGCATCGTGCTGGCCGGTGCCGGTGGCGTTGATCATGATAAGTTGGTTGGTCTCGCTGAAAAGTACTTTGGTCAACTTGGAACCGAGTATGAAGGCGAGGTGCCCACACTAAACCCATGCAGGTTCACTGGTAGTGAAGTGAGTCATCATGACATTCAGTTTATTTTGAGGTTTATTTCATGTTTTCTTTCTTATTTCAGGTAATGTATTGCATAAGATACTGGGATTCAGAAATCATTGATATGGAAGGAATGGTTTGGGTTAAAGATATCTGTGTACTTGAATTTAGGTTTTGAAAACAGTCAAATTAATATTTTCTATCAATATAACCAAACTTAGTGGTTACCTTTGTGTTTATAAATACTTTTTGCAAAGTTTGAACTACACCAAAATTTTTGTTAGTTACCCTTTATGACATGTCTATTAGACAAACATTTTCTGTGAGGAAGCTCATACAATGGAAAAGGAGAGTTAAATGTTTGCTGATTTGAACTCCCACTCCCTTTGTTCATCTATTCTTTGGTAGACTGGAGGGATAAGAGTGGGTAACATCATTACAGTTTATCATTACACATAAGTACATCCTTTTTCCACATTATTAGATCCGTATCAGAGATGACAACATGCCTCTGGCTCACATTGCCATGGCGGTGGAGAGTGTCGGCTGGGCTCACCCTGATAACTTACCCCTTATGGTGGCCAATACTGTAAGTACAATTGTGATGTTTTACATCTGATTTAAATAGTAAACAAACTATGAAAGATGGAGATTAGTGTGTTCTTGTCTGCTTTGTGTAGTATTTGAGCTCTTGTGATATCCTTCACTTCAACAGAGTGATATCTCAGCAGTGTCTGAACACATTGTTGCAAGTTTGGTTGGTATGGGTGTGAACGTTCGTTTCATGTTACCAAAAGTACCAAAAAGAAAGAAACCAAATCGTCCTTGTTGTGACGTCTTTATTTGGCCAGAAGATCAAAACAAGTTATCTTTAAACATTAGTGTTAGTAGTTAACATACTATATGCAGGCTGTTTATATTGAATTTTGCATTCTTCAAATGTGGATTTATCGCGGAGGATAACTCCATTTTTAATGATGGAACGTGATAAGATAGTATATAAAGTGTAACAGAATTACATCTTAATGAAGATGAATTTTGGTTTTGTGTGTCATCTGCCTTTTCAGTGCATATGACATGATTGATGGAGTAACCGTGTTCTTACAGTAATATCTCTCTGTTCATATTTCCCTTTGCGTTTCTCTTCTTGCACAGTTCATTGGCAGCTGGGATCGTTCATTCGGAGGTGGAGGTGTAAGTTTAAACTTACATTTTCAAAGTTACAGTTTTCATTTTGTTTGTTATTTGCCCTGAATAGACCTACCTTAGAACCACAATTAACTTTAAACATCCGATTTGAACATTTTCTGAAGTGATTTTGAAGTTCCTTGAAAGCAAATTGTTGCAGTAATGTATTGTATTGCTCTAATACACTTCCTGCTAGATCCTTGTGTGTTTCACTTGAGAAAAAGTGCATTGTTCAGTATGCATGCTATGTGAATTATTTACACTACTCCATAAAGATCCAATCAGGTGATAATTTTGATTAAATTACTTGAAGTTAGGCTAGCCATTTGTTTTATCTACTAGGTGTCTATTGTCTGCCCAGACTATGTTTGGTGTTTGCTTTGAAGAGTAACTGACATTTTCCAGGTATTAAAAATCTGGGATTAGACTAAATGCAACAGAAACCTAGCAATCTATACTGCTATCTATAATGCAAAGTAAACCTAGCAATTTATATTGCGATCAATAATGCAATAATAACCTTAGTAGTCTATACTGCGATCAATAATACAATAACCTAGCAATCTATATTGCAGTCAATAATCGGATACCAACCTATCACACTACTGTGATCAATGTATATGGGTTCAGATTTCTTCGCTGTCTCCTTTTCCTCCTACCCAATGTCACCAGTTTAGTATTTTTAACAGTGTTTGCTTTTTTTTTCAATATTAGTATTATGTTATTATTTTTTATATTTGTTTTAGTTTTATGTTTTATTATTTTTATCATTATCATGATAGAATGTTGCCAGTAGACTCGGTCAAGCTGCCTTCCAGGGTAACCTGTGTCATTCTTACCAGTCATTCAATACCTGTTACACAGACACTGGTTTGTGGTAAGTCATCCCTCAAGACAACAGTTTGTTTCTCATAATCTGTTCTCATAATGCATTTTATCTTGTAACATTTCAAAATCATCTCTATTGATACAGGTTTTGTGACATTTTTAGCTCTTTCAAAGTTAGTCCCAGAATATTGAGACGGGTCAGATCAGAGAATTAAATGTCGCAACTGCTTGCTGATTAGCACAAGCTTGAACTGAAAAAGTTTGGTAATGTGTGACCAGTTAAAAGTGTTTTTTGCTAGCACATTTGAGAGGTTTAATGTTGCTCTAATGTTTGTATTTGTCTATGATAATAAACAATTTCTCTCTCTTTTTTTGGGCCAGGGGTATCTACATGGTGTGTGACCCTCTGACCATTGAAGATATGATGTTTCACATCCAGTCTGAGTGGATGTATCTCTGTACGACTGTGACCGACAGTGAGGTGGACAGGGCCAAGAACCTGCTCAAGACAAACATGCTGCTCCAGTTAGATGGTTAGTGCATCCCATGGATGCAATATTCCCAGAAAACATATCACAGGCTGTTTCAGTGATTTGTAGATTATGATAGTGCTTCCTTTTCTGTTTTTCTAGCAAAATACTCAACTAACTTTCTATGAAATGTACTTATAATTACTACATGTATAGAAGGGTGGCATGTATTCAGTTTCAAAGTTATAATGGTAAAAGTCATCATGTGTGGTATGTCTTAATGACAAGTAAAACTAATATTCAGAGATGGGATTTGAGACCGAATTTAAAGCAGTTGTAGATTAATGGGATAGTATTGTGCCTGGAGCTTTATAGTAGACTATCTCTGTCACCACTTGTGTAGATTAAGAGACTGCTCTTCCACTGTGAGGACTAAACCAGTGTATTTTATTAACTGATTTGTGACCACAGTGCTACCTCTTTCAAACTACTGTTGTGCCAGATTGAAATGGTAACTGGAAGAAATAAATCTGTCCCCTTAGCATTTGGTATAGAGCAATAATGACCAAAAGACTGACTGGGCAAAGAGCTCTGATTTACATGATTAACCTCAGATGAATAGATTAGATACAAGGCAGATCACATCATCAGCTGTACTATTTTATCACAGACCCTCCAGGCCATCCCTGAGTATACTCAAATTCAGTTGGGGAGTTGAAGTCTAACTTGCAACATTGCAGCTCCCACAATTCCTCTCTTGACCCTTCTCCATTGTTAGTGTTGTTGTATTTGAATTTACTATTTAACTGTGCATGAAATCAGAATGATAACTGTCCTCCTCAGAGCAGTGCCACCAGTCAATACTTGTGATATTCTTTGTTACAGGTTCTACTCCAATTTGCGAGGATGTCGGTCGTCAGATGCTTTGCTACGGTCGACGTATCCCGTTGCCTGAGTTGGATGCCAGGATAGATGCAATCTCAGCTAAGACCATCAGGGATGTCTGCAGCAAATATATTTATGACAAATGCCCTGCCGTGGCTGGAATTGGTATGTATCCGAAAGCACTTCTCCGAGTTCTCATAATTTTCACTTCAATCAAATTTTGAAACTTTTCCATGCAAGTCTAGGACAAGCTGGGACAACCGATTGTCCCTGTAAAGCTGTTTTGAAGTTTTTCACATGGTTTTTATGATATTTTAGGTTTTTTAAGAGTTGCAAATAAATGATAAGCATCAAAACCATTTGACTTTACTGCAGAGAGCAATATCAGCTCATTAACTCAAATGAACATGTCACAACTTTGATTGCTTGTATATATATATTTGTCTATGATCGTATTGTCTTTCCAATTTGATTAAACGCATTTATTCCTTTCTTCAGGACCCGTCGAACAGCTTCCCGATTACAACAGGATTCGTGGAGGCATGTACTGGATGCGTCTGTAACTTCATGTTAATATAGTTATGTAACAAGAATTTATGAGAGATTTATCCCACGTTTGCTTTTGTGGCAATGTTATGGCTTGAAGAGACCACCTACCAGATAGATGTGTTTGTCTTCATGAATGCTGGATTTGAAGGAATGGAGGAATCTTGATAGAAACTAACTTAATTTTCAACACTGGACAGAATGACAAGAGTTTTTTCACACTTGCAAATCAAAATGTTACTCACATGTGAAGAATATTATCAGTTGCCTCAGATTTGTACCATTTTAATGAAGGATGGGTAACTAAGGCACTATGAGGATTCAATTGTATCACTCCTTGTGAATCACATCTGTTTGGTTCAATATTCCTATTGTGAATTGTGATGATATCAATTAATACAAGATTGCTACTAGTTTGACCTCATGCTATGTGATTAAAGCAACCAGGAATGTTTCATGGACAAATGTATCCTGACATACGATGCAAAAATACTTTTTGTTTGGGCGTGTAATTTGTGTCAATAACTTGTTTCTTTGGGAAGCAGAGATTGAGAGTAGGAAAGGTTAAAAATTGAGCAGGAAATTCACCACTATTTTAATGTGTAATATTGAATTCTCTTTGTACCTAAAGTGTTGTCTTACATGCTATCCATTTTATGATAAAAAAAAAAGCAAAGCACATTTTCATCGAAACATAATTAAGCTGGGAAGTTGTCTACCTCTGTTACCCACCCTGTTTTATTGCCAGTTATCAGTATGAAGGAAGTAAATTAAGAAGAGATTGTAATAACTCTTGCATTTACAAAATAAGTTTCTAAAAGCCAACTGTCATCCATGTTCAATGTTTGAATTACACATTGCTTTACAAGGTGTGGTAAGAGCCAGTTTGAAAAGAAGACTTTTTGTGGTCTTTGTGTGTTGAAATAAATATGAGAAAGGAGACTTTGCTTGTTTTTGTTGTTGTTTTGTTTGTCCTTTTATGTTGACAAGAGGATGGGGGGGGGGGAGAGGCAGGAAAGGGTTGTCAAACATGACTACTCCCTGAAGGGTGAAATGATTGTTGGTTCCATTCAATTAACATTACAAACGACACATTTATGCTTGCTTTGATGTATTTATTATGCAAAATTCAAATATATATTACACTATCGTACACTTCTGAATTCAGTTATTCTTTATTCTAAAGACAGAAATCTATCACCCTACAGGGTGAAAGGAATCCCACTCCATGAAAGTCATTACCCTACTTTACCCTACATGAAGGGCATCGCCCTTTATGATGAAGGTTATCACACTGCACAAAATATAACCTACAAACAAAGGCCATCATCCTACACCATGAATGTTACCACTGTATATGATCAATAACATAGACTGTACATAACAAATTCTTTGCTGTCTCTTTCATATCGATTGGCCAGCAAATACAATGGCTTTCAGAATAACCTGTTGGTATTAGCTGTCATATGTAGTCAAACATTTGGATATGTTATAAATAAGTCTGGGTTTCTAAAAGTGTATAATACAGAGCTTGCAATGCAAAGCAATATGTCCAGCTCCCAGAATTCATTGCAGAGTACTTTGCACTGGACTAACTGCTTCACTTGAGATTGAAATGATTACGTTACTTTTGTAAATGGGACAAATCTGTGATGGAATGTAAATATAATGTGGTACGGTATGATCAGGTGACTGCATCTAAGAGGTGGAAGGGTTCTAATTGCGATATTGGCAACCGGGTTTCAAGACAGGAATTGGATCACTGTGCTTGTGTTAGTTGCATGGTACTACATATACAGTATATATATATTTTTAATCCTCTGACTTCCCTAAACTCATACCTTGAACTACCCTGTAGATTGGGGTTCTTAACAGGCAGCCCACGGACCAAATCTGGCACGAAAAAAAATTGAATCCAGCCCTACAAAAATACCCAACATAAGGTGACATTTGATTCTGCCTGGCTCTTTGCTACAACTTATAAATTTCTCCGGTCCTCAAAGAAAATTAATTGGGAACTCAAAGCTGTTGGCACCATAAATTTACACAGCATCTAATGGTGCATATTGAACAATTCCTCTTCATTTGAACCATCACATGATCTTCATTAGGGCGTACAGCTTCTTCAACGAGTCTCTTAAGACTTTCTTCCAAAGTTTGAAAGGTCTTCATGACTCCCTGTGATTATTTACCCTAGCATTCGGGTTTTGGTCACTTAATGATTTCTTCAGCGACACCAAGCGATACCAAAATACAATGCACCCCACTAGTAACAATCACAAACTTTCCCACCACTTATCCTTAGAAAACCATCAAACTGATTCCGTACGGATTTGTTTCCAGAAGGGCTCTGCTCAGACCAGCTGACCTTCGAAACATCCTGCAAAAGTCCGGTCCAGTTTGACCTCAGATCCCTTGTACTGTGTGGTCACAGCCCCATAAGAGCTTTTGCTTCTTTGCCCTGTTTCATCAGACTTTCACTAGCATACTTCTCAAATAATTCCATCTTCTTTCTCCTCAAGAGAGCTTCTTCGACCTGCAGAGCAAAGTGTATAGATAATGTTTGATGGTACATAGAAACAAATTGCTACTTTTCTCTGTTTGAACGGCTATAGAAGCAGAAAGGGCAAGTAATTATTGAACACACAATAAGATCACACACTGTAAACCATGAGTGCATTTCAGCAGCCATGAACAACTCTTCCCCCTACCTACCTCCCTCACTCCCTCCCTGTGCCGCCACCCATCCTTCGTTGATGGACTATGAGTAAGAAATTTACTCTCTGAAGCAAAACAGAAACCCCATGAGATAGAACAACGAATTGATAACCATCGAATCTGTTGAAGGGTTTCCAAAACAAAAGACGATAACTTAAAACAAGCAAACATACATTCGTCTCGGGAGCAATCCAAAATCCTTGATATGAAAACAAAAATTTAATTCCGAATCAATTTTGATTCCTTTACCTCCTTCTGAGACGGGACTGGTACATGAGCGACATATCTCTCCTGGCCCTCCGTTGTGTCCATAGCATCACTATCCTCATCTTCTTCCTCAGACTAAGTGGAAGTCAACGGAAAAGCAAATGATATAGAAACTGGTGTCTTAATTTATCTTAACACAACTAATGGCAACTTGCATATGATATAATATAATAATAATAATAATAAGATGTGCTACGTGCTACAGAAAGAAAAGTTCAACATATGAATAAACAATGGCAAAATAGAAGACAATAGACCTTGACAGCCAGATGTTGCAAGACATCTCATTATCAGAGGATTACTGCTACTTACACCAGAATCTGGGGCAACAGCATAAATGTCTTCTTCCTCATCTCTCTTCTCCTGTGATGTGGAGGAAACATCATCTGATAACAGTCCTGCCTCTTTCTTGCTCCTCCAATCCCCTACAGCATCAGCTATGACTGGGAGGAAAATCAATGAGACGTAGCTTTACATTGAATCATACACTGAAAACTGGACAAGATCATTCTACATGCTACTATTCAGTCATGGGTTAAGTCCTTCATGGATACACTACCATCTACAAAGTTCTCTAGTTTCTAGTTTTACGTCCTTCATGGATACACTACCATCTACAAAGTTCTCTAGTTTCTAGTTTTACGTCCTTCATGGCTACACTAACATCTACAAAGTTCTCTAGTTTGAAGTCCTTCATGGATACACTACCATCTACACTATTCTCATAGCACCTCCTTGCATTTTGTTTTTGCACCACTCACATCTCCCCCTTCCCCGTCCTGCCCCCCTGGACCCTTTTGCCCCTCAACAAGATACTTACTTTGTTTTTCATGATCCACCTCAAGTGGAACTAAGACCCCATCATCTTCGTCTCTGTAACCATAGTAATCTGCATCAATACGCTTCATCATCTCTGCTCTTGTTTTTCTTGCTGGAAGTGTGGCTGCTCAAAAAGACAAAGGGAAGAATGTACTTGTCACCAGTGTTTAATTTCTACAATCAGACTAGACACTGACACAAACGACTACAAAATCTCCACAGACGTTACATTGCAAAATACGACTATATAATCAGAATCCAAAATCTTCATTATTCTTACGTTCTTGTTCAAACAGTTCTCTAACCCCTGGAAGATCCTTTGCAGCCCCAAAATATTTGTAACCTCTGTTCCCCGGAACCTCCTTGCCTTCACTGTCCAACATCTTTGGTCCAACTTTCTGTAAAAGCAAAAATGAAAAGATTGCTTCACACATAATGGTATTAACATTGCATTGGCAAATGAGCATGCAAATGAGGAGACAAACCAAAGCATCTTGTTCCTTTAGCTGAGACAAAATTGAACTTTTCGTTTTGCTTAAATGCATTTCTTTCTTTTTTTCTTTTTAAAAGCTGCTTGGTTGTTTCAATGCTGAGAGTATATTTATTTTGTACAACTGAAAGTCCATTGCTGACAATTCTTTCATGTAACAAAAGTTACAATTTTTTAAAAAGGGCAATAATCTAAAGCCTTTTAAAAGTTTTCTTATGCATTTGCAATTGAATCATCATCAGGATATCGTAGCCAGGACATAAATGGTCTCTCATGTTCAAACTTCAACATTCAATATCTTACTAATACCATCAAATCAGTTTTTTCACTGAGACATAATTGTCTAATTAACTAATCTTTACCTCTTTTTAGCAATTGTTAACAAGACAAATTTTGGAAGCTACACTGTCGACTTTCAATCACTATAAATAAAGTGCTCATATCAGCAACATAGTAAGAACACAACAGGAGAAAATTATTCAGGAAACACAAAGGAAAATTATACCTGATAATCTGGTCCTCCTAACTCAACAACCCTTGCCTCCCAATGACCTTTCTCTCGTAGGAGTTTGTTGATTTCGTCATTTAAATCTCTGATCTTGAATTCACCTAGGCCGGCTGTATAGCAATGATGAAAGATAGACAGGATACTAGTTAACATTTTATTCTGAGAATCTGGATAAAGCTAGCACAGATGTTAGTTTATGGCATAAGCATGGATCGATTGTTATTTACCTTTAACAATTACAGTTTCACACCAACAAAATAATATATATGTTGTGTATTAACTTTGGGTTTCTGTTTTCTTGCCTTCAAAAATATACTAAACAGGATTGGATCACAAGGGATAAGATATGCCTATCAATCTTATTGACTCTTGCACTTATCTGTAATATTATATTTTGCAAATTTAAACAAATTCTTTCTAAAATTTCATATACCAGTTTCCAATCTCCAATTGGAACAAGCTATCAGCAGTTCTAAATGTATCAGTTATATCTACTTGACATATGAGGCATCAATACTTCTTAACTTTTTGATAGTGAACTGTTTCATAATATTTTCCATTTCTCTGAGATATATACTCATAATTAGACATATAATTATGCCTTGTACTGGACCATTAAGGCTGTTCCATCATGTATTTTACAAATTTGCATTATATCATGTAGTTTTGTGAAGAACATGAAACAAAAGAAAATACTGGAGAAAATGAAACAAATAATACTATCATAAAACACTTACCATTCTGGATTTGGGACACTCTTCTAGAAACCTCACCAATGATTTGCCTTCTCCATCTCTCAGCTTTCCTCAGACTATTCTCTTCTGAAGCCAGAAACGGTCTTCTTTCTTTCTCTACCGTCTCTCCCAGCTGTGATGCACGAAAACGTGCCAAAGTGGTCCTGCGGGAGATAGTGGCTTTATATCATTTAATAGTCATATTTGTCAGTTTTCTTGTGATGTTACCTTTACCACTGCCTCAAATTACAATACTTCATTTAACAATATTTTCACTCACTGTCACTTGTTGTTTTAATTAGCAATTAATAACCTCTTGTCTTTTGTAAGTTGTAATGAGATCATTGAAAGGATAGGCCTATCAAATCTTTGACTTCCATTCTTTATGTAATCATTCAGATGAATTTACAAAATTTTTAATGTTAGGAATTTTATAGTAGTTATGGTTAACTTGCACTTAATACAAGGAAAATCTCTCCCAATGGTGAGTTGCCCATCTAGCTACTCCAGTCAGTACAGATAGACAGATTATCAAGAGTAAAAATTTTTCAACCTAGCTGATCTTACACTAAGTTACAGTTACACTACTACTACAGTACTAGTACAACAACTTACAAGGTATAATTGCAATTTCATTACCATATGCATATAGCCTAGGTACCCTTCAATAACAATGTTCTTTTTTTTCTTAACAAAGCGGAGAGACAACCCTCAGCTCAGACCTTTGGTCCTCCTTTCTACAGATATAATATGGTAATCTTATTAACCCGGGCTCAAGTAAAACAGTTAAGCCTACCCAACTGAAATGTGTACTACCATGTGCACACATGTGTCGCGCAACCGGTATTCGTTTTAACTACAAAAAAATAGAGACCACGCAATCGATCTATCCTAGTTTGAATAAGTAAAACATCTTACATTGCCTTCTCTGAGTTTCTTGCCATGATGTAGGTCTTTTTTGTAGACTTTTAGCAAATTATTTGTATGTCTATCGCAATATTCTTGTATAAATTGATGGTCTTTCAAACTCAAACTACCGCGGAACGGTTTTGAGTCACTGTTTCGTTTCGCGATCGGTGCGCAGTAATCACATCCTGTTTGACCAGATTTGTGTAGAATAATGCTATTTGAAATCTGATAGAAGTATAATTACTAAGTAGTACGGTGCTGCTGAAGCGACAAACGAGCATCGACATATACATAAATTTAATTGTAGAATCCAAAGTAGTTAGGTTTAACCATCACTGGAGATAATGCTCAACCAAATGGAGCAAGTAATAAGTCAAAGCTATGGAGTAAACTTTAGAGACACATTTGTATTGCAACACAAATGGTTTGTATACTATGGGAAAGTCGATCTACACCCCTCAGTCACCAAAATGTACCTTGATCCAGGGGCATCAATGATCAATCCCCAAAGTGGGGGAACATAAAAGACTGAACATGGATAAAACGGAAGGAGTGCTGCGACCACCTAAGCACAAAAACATTTATCGGGTCCAGGGGTCCGCCTTAGGGCCCCTGATGAGGTCCAGGGGCGAAGCCCGGCTGGGCCTAGGAGGACTCACATCTAGGAATCTGCAAGTGTTCTTGTTTGGTCCCTGAATTGATATGTCAGTCATAAACACATTTTAACAATAATCACATCTGACTTGTTTATAACCAAGGGGGGGGGGGGCATTTGATATTGTGTCCCCCACCCTTTAGAAAGTGGGGGACGTGTCCCCCTGTCCCCCCCCATGAAATTAATCATGATTTTGCAAATGTAATTTCAAATAAACACTGAAAAGGTGACCAGACGTCCTCGATTTCTGCGGGTGGGTTCCCCTATTTCATGTAACGTCCCCGGATTAAAAGTGTCAGTAATGTCACCACATGTTATTTAGCTGTCCTGGGTATATTCCTGAATTTGTAAAACTCCCAAAGGATTATTTCAATTTTTACCTGTTTGGCTTTTCTTTTGTATAAACTGCTTTGACAAAATAATTGTTTGTGAATAAGGTGTTCAAAATTTGGGCAATTGATAGCCCCCCAATTGAAATATAGAATCACCAAAACACCCGATGGCCATCAAAATTCATTCCCTCCCATTAATATAAACTGCCCATGTAGTAACCCTTAATGTCAACATTGAGGGAGTTAACTTCAATATCATGTCCTGTGATTACAGGTGCGTAGCCAGGAATTTGCCAAGGGGGGGGCGAAAATGTAGAAAAATTTTCAGAGCCGTAGATACGGCATTGCATACTATCTAAGCGTAGCGCCACCATGGTTGGCGCGGAGCGTACAAGAAAATTTTGGCTGAAAATACCTCCCAGATCGCTGGAAATGGCACTTCCCAGGCCTTGTAAGTTGCATCTTAGCATTTTCTCTTTTGAAATTACTAGCGATATCATAAAAACATTAAAAAAAAAAATTAAAAATATGCTCAAGGGGGGGGCGGCTGCCCCCTTCGCCCCCCCTTGGCTACGCGCCTGTGTGATTACCAGCAAAAAACTATGGTCACCTTAGCTTAGAATTCTCGGAGGGGTCACGATCAAAATGTCTCCCCATCCCTCACCCTGGGCAGGCAGGAAATGTTAAGCGTTTGTTAGCCAAGGATTTAGTCACAGACAAAATCGGTGTAGCTAGAGATAGGATAATTTGTTAGAATTGTTGGAAAGTGGAAAAAGTTGATTAACAGTTTTACGACTGGTAAAGCATCAGCTGAATATGATTACGATTAGATGTTAATGTCAATGGTAAGACTTATGTTCGCTCATATTGAGATGAATCAATGGGAATTGATGATGATGAAATTATCTACCATGAAAACTACATGTCAAGGTAACCCTTCCCCTCCCAGAACCCTTTAACACCCCTCCCCCTCCCCCACATATACTAAAGTCTTAAATATACTAAAGTCTTACACTGTGGTCATACTCAATGCATCTTCTCTCCTAGAATTATTTAACTGTTCAATTCCATGCTCCTCCATACACTGAACAGAATAATGAAGTGTTTTTCAGAATTTCTAGCAATAAATGTCAGGAACCTAATCCAACTTAACAATGTGCCATGCTAAACTTAGGAGGCTATGCTATCTGACTACCTTTATGATAACCTGCTGTACCTGTAATGTAGCTATTAATTAGACATACATACAAGAGAGCAACATTCCACTGAGGCCCTTAGTCGTCGAGGGTCAGGTGGTGACCCAGGGACAATTATGTCACTGGGTCCCCTTTCTGAAAACTTCTTAATTCCTTAAGAAGTATGAAAATGAGAATATACTATTCTGTATAACATATTTTCTGAGGCCCCCATATTTTCCAGGGCCCCTCATTTGACACCAGCCCCTGTGGTTATAGCCCCTCCCAGATTCTCCATCCCTCTTGTCAGGCAACCCCTCTTTGACAGCTGCAAATAGTCAAAAAGTAACCCTACAGAACCCATCTGACTACCAATGCAATTCCTCTATCAAATCCACAAGTAACAGTAATGAAGACATGATTTAAGTGCTGAAAGACCAAGAAAATAATTAGACTACAATATTGAATGACGGTTGACCATACACTGAGCCGCATTTTACTTGTATATTGGAAGCACTTTCAGACAAATGCACAAACTCATTGACAGTAAGAAATACACCTGGCTTGGAGCACTTCCTGAAAATTTTGCTTTATTTATTTATTTATGCAATAAATACAATTTTACTGACGCAAAGGGAACTGCAACGACTGCATAAAATATGCATTCGTTATGCATATTCGTTAACTTGTAATGAATCATATAGTACTAATTTAGTGCTCAGTTCTATGTAATTACTCTTTTCAAATCCAAACGATGAAAACATATCACTCCACATTGCAAGTCCGTAGTTAATACTGCACTGATAATTATTATTGAGCCATTTGCAATAGCCATAGAAAATTACTGATTTATTCATCCAGTTTTTAGCACTGATTTATAGGCAGGCAACATTTCTACAATAGTAACAATATATTAAACACATTCTCTTTAAAACACACACTAGAAACTTTTGAAGGTCATTATTGCAAAAAAACAAACTTTTGAATCTCAAATCTCACATGTCTTTCAAGCACCAGCTGATTTTATTAAATTAATTAATCCAATTAATAACAAACAAAATTACACCAGAGTAATTTCCAAATCATATTAGAGCCAGATTTGTAGAGCACAGATAACGAAAGTATTTCAACAGAATCTTTTACACTCCTTTCAGTAACTTCTCATTTTGATCTAGACATTTAGTTCATCTTTGTAAAGTGATTAAAAGGAATGAAAAGATATCTGCAGCAATTAGAAATGTACAGAATCTGTTTGCTAATTTAAGTCTGTGTGACTACTGTAGGAAGTTTAAAACAGAGGGGTATAGATTGATAGAAAAGGTCAATTCTCATAACCTGCATGCAAAGAAATAAATAAAAAACCACCAAAAATTTGCAACAGAAAAATGGAGAAAGGATGCAGGAAAGGGGAAGGGTTACACAATTCTGACATATAACACAAATAGTGAGTTTATAATGGTCTGCAACACAATGTAGTAGTAGCATGCAAGCATCATAGTATGGAATTAGAAGGGAAGGGGGAGGGAGGGGGGTGGTGGTTAAAATATGTTAACATAAAATAAGCCATCACCATAGTTAATGATGTATTTAATTTTGTTAATAATACAAATAAGCGAAACAGAATAACAGAATTACACAAATCAGTTTCTAGTCAATTTTGGACATATTAATAAATACATATATTCCAGCTTTGCTCAATTCCATTCCATGTAATAACAAATCTTGTAATGTATGACGCATCATCATCATCACCATGTATCTATAAATAACCACCACCACTGCTGCCAGTTACTATTACCTCGCATACCTGTGGCAGCCAACCTTCCCTAGTTCTTCCTCCTATACAGCATACATACACAAAGATAAATACAAATGACTCATGCTATCTTTGAGTAACCCTCTTCCACTCCCTCCCTCCTTTCCCCTCCCTCTTCCACCTCATTCTCCAACCATCATTAAAATTGGCTGGTAAATATGACTATAAGATGATATCACAGAGTCATAGGTCCTCCACTTACAAACAGACCAATACTGGTAATCATGACAACTTGTTTTTCACAATAATTTAAAAGCAACAAAAGTGGTCATCGGTTACTGCACAAAAGTCAATTCAAATTTTACTTTAAACATTTTTGACATACAAGTAACAAAAATGAAATTCTATCGATATGTCATTTTATTAAGAGTAATGATACCTTAAATTTTTTCTTTTTCTTTTTGTGAACACAATCTGTCCAATTTCAGTTCAGATATGAAGATTGTAATATTCTAATGTCTCAAGTAGAGACACAGCAGCAGTTCCAGAAATATATTAACCTCTAAAAAACAGTTCTAATTATTAAAGAAATAACGTAGCAAATTTAAATGTAAATTGCTAAAAATTTAACAAGTTATTCAGTAAGGAAATAACTTACAAAACATTTTTACTTTCAAATCCTTTGCCAAAATGTGACTGTTTCTTAGACCTTTCGCCAAAATATGCTAAAACCCAAAACTCCCCTTACCGAGAAAATGTATACTTTACTGAAACATTCCTCAATGTTGGTAAATACTTTGAACAACCAGAACATTTCAGAAAATGTACGAGTAAATGTTAGCATTGAAATTGACAATGTTGAGTCACTGTAATATCTCTACGTTGAAAATAGCAAACTACATCGAGTCATTTCACTTTTGATTTTTAGTGATTACGATTAACGACTACTTAGACCTTTATCTTAAAATCAAGTTCGTCGCTATCAAACAGTACCTGATAAAAATGTCTGTCATTTCCTTGTACACTAAAGATAAGCCCAAGGGCATGATATACAGACAGAGACAAGGGTCTATGCTTTGAAGTCGTGACTCATACAAGATATGAATATGAACCTTCCAAATATTACAAGCTTTACATACTCTGAAATGATAACAAAAACCAATAGTAAAAATAAAGCAATGGAGAAGTCTTCTGCAACATAGCGAATCAACAACTACCAGTGAAAATATGGAATGTAAATCTGCTACATTATTATTATTTTATTATGTGCAAATGAAAAATTGAATGTAAGAATCAAGTTAGGATTTATATCTTTACACCAGTGCTTCCAAAATATATAAACAGACTGGCACAAGGAAACACAATGAATCCTTTCCGAGATTCTAATGTCCCACAGATAAATTATCATGTTAAACATAACCTTTCATTGTTTTAGATATCAATACGAAAGTATAAATAAAATGTAGTTAATAGTCGTCAGAAGAAGTTGAGAAATCTTGTGAATAGACAGTTTTATAATCTCACCAAATTTGTATTTTTACAGGATTAAAGAAGATGACATTTAGGGCGCAACATGGGTAGGATTAACTGGCGTTGCAGGAGCACAACTATTGTCATAGCTGTCTCTCTTAGTGTTCTCATTAGTCAAACAGCAGAAAACGATGCTACTTGCCTAAAAATACTAATTCTCTGGTGTACAAAGATGAATTAAATACAGATAGATATCTGATTGATCATTTTTTAACATGCGAATCATGAAATGCCAGCTATGATAGATAAGTAGTTATGAAACTTATTACAATATTGACAAGCTCATAAAGCATATATAATATGAACCACATTTACCACAATCTCCGGTGGGTATTTCACTACATTTTTGTGCATAAATTTATTAAAAATATGGATATAGACATTACAATTTTATAGATGCATCAGCTTACATGCAGAGGCTAGATTTACACAAGCATGATATATATGCTGTTTGTCCCATGCAATGTTGATACATATCACAGAGAGGGGGGAGCGGGCAACTTCATGCACAATTTTATCAGAATATGCAAAGTATCACCTTTCTTGCCTTAATTTCTGACACTATACAATTTTCCCCTCCTTAACCCCCTTCCCCCACCCCCTTCCACCACCCAAGATCAATGTACAAACTGCTCATTTTGTCATCAAGCAGTACCAATAGCAGACAAAAAGTCTTCCTAACACTTGACCGTTGACCCTTCACCTAACATCATTAATTCATGAAAACTTTATAATGGAGGCCCGGTGACATATTTGTCTAGAGCCTGACCAACCCTTGACGTTCGTCACTCTACTACTGGTGCACCTACATACAATAGTTATGCATAATCAAAAAATAAATAAAAAATAGGTTGCTAACACTAAGCCACTCAGAACATTGTGACTCAAGCATCAAATCAACCGTAGTTGTTAACACAGAGACTGGTCCGTGACACACAGTGCAAGATAAACCTTTTCTCATATTACTACATGAAAACCTCACTTCAAAATCTTGTTCCCAAATGGAGATATTGAAACAATTTCCACTCTGTTGTAATAACTTCCTTTTTAGATAAATAACAGTAAACTTAACATGACGAAAAAAAAGAAAAAAAATCTGCAACAATTCATCTGCAATGATATGTCACTTGACTAGATTCTACATCAGTTGCATTATAATATTCAAAACAATGTAGTGATACCACTGGCCAATACCTTTATACTATGACCTTTCACCTCAATCAGTCAGTCACCTTAGTAAAACCACTGGTTGTCCTAACTGTTCAATATTAGTTTCAGTGTTTCACTTATCAACACAAATGTATGAAAATTTGCACAAAAACCTAATTTTTATAATACATCTTTGCCACTTCATCTTCTAGACTAATTTTGTTTTTCTCTTTTGAGAAAAGTTTTTAACATTCACTTGCGAAATCTAGAATACTGCCTTATTTCCAAACCACAGAAATATGATGTAGTAACATGTCAATCAATTCAAAAATTGATTCTTATCAAATTGTGCCAAAGATTATCAGCCATTTGACCTTTTATTCAAACTACTTGAGCAATTTGGTCTTATTATCTGGTCTACTTATTGTGATTTATTCTTTAAACATAAACAACAAATATATTATCTCAAAAAAATGAGAATAACCCAACATTGGACCATCCATCAGGGTTTTCTATGCCGATGAAAATCATTTTGGAAATATTTCCTGTCAACTTAAGTCTTAGCCTAAAGTAGTTGGGAAATTCTCAAGAGACCTTAACATAGAATGGGCATAATTTTGGCAAGAGTTGTCAATATTCTATGAACATAATTTTAAATATCCCTCAAAGACCTTTTCTAAATCCAATTATTAATTTATCACTAATATACCTTAATAGCGTGTCTGGAGCAAATAACCGACAGAGAAAACTTATTTATATTATATTCCATAATCACTTGGAAATAGAAAGTGTTTTGCCATGTAGCAGTACAGATAAGTGAGAGATTTGTAGCAAACTGCTTGAAGAGTATTGTGCTCCATTGATCATCAGTTTACAATGGCAATAGGAAAGAGTCTGCCAGAAACATTGTGATTGGAGATCATCAATTACAGTCTGTCATATGAACGTCTTGATCAGGCATTGACGGTGATGTGCGATTGATTCACAGCAATTTGTAATGGCCTGCAGGTCCAAAATAAACACTGACTCCTAAGTTAAGCAAGCCAGGAAAACAAAAGGTGCAAATTTTCAGAACAAAAGATAGGTGCAAAGCATCAATGGTGCTGACTGACCTTAATGCTAAAAATTAAGAAAGAAACGGCTGTCGATGCATTGTTCCATATTTAATTTATGACATTTTAAAAAAGCCCCTCTGTTAAGCAAGATCAAAACTTCCCTATGTTTTATGGTTTGAAAGACATTACCTTGCAGAGGAAACAAAGTTATATCACAAATAATATCCTCTTATTATTAGATTACCTTCGTTAGGTATTAACAGATACTTACAATCATCACCCGTGGTTTCACATTAATGCCCTATCACCAAACATATGTAGCTCTACTTGCAGTCCAGTAGCCTTCCTTGCGAACTGTGACAGAAAGTAAGACAGACTTTTTAAACTACTTTGTTAACTACAAGGGGAATAAAAGATTATTGATCATAACTCATTATGCAGTTAATGGACATAATTGCAATTAGGCCATAACATCAGATAGGTATTCTTTTGGTTTTAAATGGTTTTGTAAAAAAAAAAAAGCAATTACATGATGACAGTTTCTGTTACACATGGGGCATATCTCCTTAAAAATGATAGAAGATTGCAGAATAAACCACAATATGCCAACCAGCAAAAGCATATGCCGTAAAATAAATGGAAGGGAAGGGAAAAAATACCTATAAACATCTTTGCAGAACCCTGCTTGAGGTTACGGGGTATCTTGTAGTCAGGTAAACCCAAAGCAGACAAATGGGAATAAATTGTCACAAATAATGGAATCATGGTGACCTAGGAGACCTAAACTTGGTGAGACTGGAAAAAAAGGCAACAGCTATTGGTTTACCACAGGAACTTGATATGTTATGTTTTACTAAAATGTTATTGCGTTAGTAATATCGTTTAAAATGGCTATGAGGGGGTAAGATACAGAGACGACCAGTGAGGGAATATTCTGGGTTTTTATGACGATGGACAGCATCCCCACCCGTCCACCCTCTTTGAGTTGAAATTGATGGTACTAGAGGCGCCATTTTCTAATAGTGGTCCTCCCGTCTGTCTTCGCTTTAGTTCCGTCCCTAACCGCCAGAAGACTTGTTCTATATTGGTGGCGTCCTTGGCTGACGTTTCTAAACACTCCATCATGTTGTGGTGTGCTGCTAAGGCCTGTGCTTCCGAAAAGTCCACTTCTCGGATATTTTCCAAGTCTTTCTTGTTGCCTGAAATTACCAGAAGGGAAATGGATTAAATCACAGTTAAAGGAGATAAGAGTAAAAGGGACATATCATGACATTTTCCTATACCCCACCCACCCCCCCCCCCCCCAGAATGGTCCAATACTTTGATCACAAAGCCAATGTTATTCTCATCCTATTAGAAGGATGGTATTCAGCCCTGTGAACTAACAAATAAATGTTACTGTACCTTGTTTGTTTTTCTATTCCTCTGCCTGTTACATCTGTAGAAGATCCTTCTAGCATTGCAACATCAGTGCCTCTCACTTTATGTACAGTATTTGGGAGTTACAAATAAACACTTTTAACAGTGGTTTATTATTGATTGTTTAAGTGTTTAGTTGATATAAGGTACAAGCAACAAATATCCTGTTTCTTAATACCTCGACAGCATCATTAACTTGTGTCTGATAAATACCCAATTGGCATGAAAATATGTCCTTCCCACTCTCCTGCTTAACAATTAAACCAAATTTAAAAAAAATTCCCTTCTTAATGTAAACCACCTCAACTTCAGCAGGTCTTGAACCTATAGCCCAATTTTTATAATTTAATAACAGGTCAGAATAATTACCAATTAGAATTTGAATAACATTGTCCCCTGCATACTTCTGTACATCATCAATCCACCTGGGGACATTTGAAAAGGTGTCTTTCTTGGTAATGTCGTAAGCGATAATGACTCCGTTTGCGCTTCTGTAGTAACTCTGGGTAATAGTTCTGAATCTCTCCTGACCTGCTGTGTCCCACACTTGAAGCTGAAAAGATATGAAAAGAAATGTCAGTTTTGTCCTTAGTATAACTTACAATCGGGCTGAATATAAAAACAAGAGATATATGACTCAAATGCCATTATTATTCTCAAACTATGTGTTAACTGCTCTATAGCCACTGTGCACTGTCCAATGTATTATTCTTAAGATCTCCTGCATGGGATGCCAGACCGAGGAAGATGACTTGCTAGATGTACATCAGCTAGGAAATTTAGTTTAACGATGGCCATGTTAAATGAACAATGTTTGGAGTGCTGCTGTAAAGTTATTAGACATGATCACTACACACAACAGATAAAAATCTGTTTAGTCAATATGATCTCATAACTGAATAGGATTCAGCTATTTCACAAAGTGAGTTTATACCTTTTCAGGAATATTAAAATTTAAAGATATTGATATAATACATTGTAAACAACATTTTCAGATGATTGGACTACATGGTAAAGCCTGAACTCCCAGGAGTATACAATGGCCACACCACACAGAGGGAAAGTTTATGCTTGTAGTTGTTTGTAATACATCCTTGATTTCTTTTGTTTTAGCATTCCAATGAAGGAGATCTACTTATTGCTGTGCAAATATTGATAGAAATTACATAAGGTCATTTTATTTCAAATTAATGTAAGTTCTAAGTGGCATGATTATGAATATTATGCATATCACTAGTTTACATCATAATCAATGAAGAAACAAGGATATACACATACAATTCATTACTGTACTTGGAATAGTACACAGAGAGTTATCAATTTGCCAAAGTGTTCTGCTTCAAGAAAAGTCTCAAAAAGCAACACTGTGCCTTGGTTATGTCACTAAACAGGATTTGGCTTTACATACCACAACTGCTTGACAATTTAGTGTGGGAGTACATGAGGAAAGTGTATGGATTATATTATTTTTATTACTTGTGTAAAACTAAGTGGGCCTGATGTTGGGTCTGAAGCTGCTCCTCCATCCATATTGTACATTGCAACGATTGTAATGGTGACCAATGATGCCACTACAGCAGAATATTTGTTGAGATCAACCAAACACTCTCCAGCTTTATAGTCTAAGGCTAGCCTATACCTTCACAAGC
Organism: Apostichopus parvimensis; assembly: GCA_000934455.1. NCBI lineage: Eukaryota > Metazoa > Echinodermata > Holothuroidea > Aspidochirotida > Stichopodidae > Apostichopus > Apostichopus parvimensis. Next base: position 55,252 of record KN887116.1, read on the forward strand.
AGCAACATTGTTCAGTTGTGTAGGCTGAAGTGTTAAGCCTAAATATTGCTATACAAAAGGTTGTGCACTAGCTACTTTGCTGGCAGCTTAGTCTGAAGTCATTAAGTGATTTACAAACTAATTTAGGACACTGGAATACTCTTACTTGACAAATAAATAGGCTCCACTGACTGCAAAAGTATGTAGCCTATACCTACATTAGTAAACGATATGAAATAGCCTTTAGGCCTTCCTGGTGACCTCGCATGTATTTGCTGATGTAACAAGATTAAGGTATGAATAGTATCAAGTCGGCCTTGCATGGAACTAGGGGTGGGTATGTATTTCTACACAAATATCTGATGGTATGGTTAAGTTTGGAGAACGTCCCACACACAACCGGGCTATGTGTTTGTGGGGTGGGTTAGGTCTAGGCATGAAAATAGGAATAGTAGCAGGGCCTAATGTTGCCAGGGCCTAGTGTTAGGTAGATATTATTTTTTACTTAGTGTTAGGTTTTAGAGACATAACCCTAACCCATAAATCTAAGAAAAAGCTGAGAACAAATGGAACTTGATCCACTAATGGTATGGCCCTGGGTTAAAAAAATATATATATTAACAACAAGGCATAGCTACAGTAAGGCCCTAGCCCACTGCTGGCTAGGCTATGGCAAGGCTTTACAGTACTGTCACAATACTGTCTGTATCACTGTATCATTAAATCATGGTTCTAACTCTAAGAGTCTAAGGTTTGAGCAGAGAAGTGATGACGTAATGGTTATGCTATCCACGTTATACCTTAACTTTCTTGCCATCTATAGTTAATGTTTTCATGGTAAAATCGACTCCGATAGTACTGTGTTGTCTTTCGAAAAATGTTCCTGACTTGAAACGTTGGACGACACAAGTTTTTCCAACCCCTGCATCTCCAATCAAAACAATCTTGAAGAGATAGTCGAATGAATCATCCGCGTCCATGTGGTGAGGATAAGACATCTTTCTAAGATATTCTAAACACTGAAAGAATTTGTCAAATGTTCCTACAAGAATCACTCTTCCTCATTTTGCAGAATAGCGCTAAATTTTCAGAGTTTATTAAATGGCAGTGTTAACGGTGGAAACGGATCTGCAGCAGTGTAGCAAAGTACACGTATATCGTATAGACTGCTAGCTTGATCACAACATGCATGCATGCCGTGTGTTATGTACGGACGATACATTTCGGGCTACGTAGTTTCTTTCTTATCAGGTGACCGAGTATGACCTTTCATCTCAATATTCTTACGTAATAGCCTGTGACATCAGGGAGCTGTCACTGTGAGATGGTGACATCAGGGAATTGCTTGTTTTGATCATAGAAATTGATTGGATACATTCATCGCGTGTCCTAGGCGACATTTGGGAATAGCTCTATGATCTGACAAAGTAGACATTTTCGAAAGAGTGACGTAACCATCAACTCTCTTCGAAATATCACTGTTGATTTGGATTGCGACAGACCAAATAGATTGTAAGACTGTCAGCACCAGGATAGATATGAGCCTATCCTGGCAAGACCAAATATATTATGTATTTAAGACCGTCAGCACCAGGATAGATATGATCCTATTCTGTCAAGACCAAATAGATTATATAATATATATTTTTTCGTTCCTCGAATACTGCAATCTTGGCTGGCGATCATGCAATCAGGGAAATATTAATAAGCTTATTAAGCTCCAAGAACCTGCTGCCAGAATTATTTTAAGCGCTACTTATGACGAAAGATCGTGTGACCTTGTTAATGTTCTTGGTTTGCAAACTTTTGTTCTACATTTAAAATATAAAATTATAAACGATTAATTATGGTAGGTAATCTCTTAACGGATTAACACCCAATAATATGAGCGAAATGTTTACCCCCTAATAAATGTCCACGATTATGCTCTAAGGTCTGTGACATCAAGAGGGCTCTCCTTGCCCGGGGCAAGACCGAAATACATAAGAAAAGATTTTTATTTATTGCCACAATTTAGCAGTTTAAAATGATTTGTGAAACAAATTTTATATTTATAATGTTACGTTACGCAAATGTTCTAAAGATCTTATCATGATTAAATTCTTAACTTTGATAATATTTAACTTTGTAACATCTTGCCTATTTTATATGTATATATTTTTCAAGGGGCTCATTTTATTCGTTAACATTTTATTCGTTTATGTTTAGTTTAGATTACGTCTATTTAATTATTTTATGATCTTTTTACGTGTTGATTCTTACATTCAAATTATTATTGCATTTAAACCCCCCCCCCCTTTTTTTTATATCCAAGAGGGCTTCGGGAAGATTTACCTCGGGTAGTCGAGTTACCCCCTCAAATTAAAGTTGAAATATAATCAAGGGACCTGTGAGCAACTTGTTAAAGTCAAGCGCCATCTTTATTTATGACCGGCCGAATACACTCGTTAGAAACGTAAACGCAAAATCCATTCTTTCACAATTAAAAAGTATCAGTATACCAGCACATTACATGATTACAGTATGCTTGAAATCAATACGCGTACATATTAGTAGGCTGTGTCAGAAATTAGTATATTACGTCAGAATTTACCGGATACAAATATAAATAACATGAGGAACAAACGGGTCGGTTTCGGATTGAACCTAGAGGCGCTGAATGATCAAATGCTGTTCGATGCATATATCTCGAGTTAAAATACATGTCATTGAACCATAATCAATTTCTATGCATTGAACACATTGGACGTATGGCAAGCCGTTTTAACGATTCTACTAAAGTGTAATTAAGTTCAACTTAAGTAAATACAATTCTACTTGAGTGATTTTCAATTCTACTTAAGTATAATTGGACAATATTGTCCTCTATTTTACTAAAGTAGAGTACAATCCTACTTTTCAATTCTTCTTAAGTGAAAAACAATTTCACTTAAGTGGAATTGAATTTCACTTAGGTAGAATGCATTTCACTTCAGTAAAATGAGGGGGTAAATGTAAAAAAACGGCTTGCCATATGAATGTGCTCAAAGGGAATTGTCTTGTAGGTTTTCTTCTCCTATGATGTATACCATGCTAGGCTCACAGCTATATATCGTTTAAATTATAAATCATTGAAAAAACGTGGTCAACAATTATTAAAAGCACACTAATACCATGGTAACGAATGCTGACACATAAGATCTCAATATGATGTTGTCATTATTTGTGTTTATTAGTGGTCTAGCATAATTGTGAACCGCACTGAAACTTCTCAGGGTAAAGTATACATGCATGCAAAATATATATTACAGTATTTGGCCCCAAGGGCTGCAAGTTAATTAAGCCCTGCACTGTATATGTAAATCCAGCAGAAATCAGTAAGTCGTATTGGCTTCACTGCCGATCCGACACTCTTCTCTATAAAATAGTATCAATTCCTGCTATACTCCTTGCCACTTTCGAGATCATGCACTGAAGAAGAGCTGGTTCTGCAAAAAACAAACATTGGCTGTTTTACCTCCAACGACTTAACTAATTTAATTATTGTAGTGCCATTTCCAGCTACGCTTAGATAGTTTGCAATGCCGTATCTACGGCTCTCATAGTTTGCCTACAGTTTCGCCCCTCCCTTGGCAAATTCCTGGCTACGCGCCTGGCCTTTCTCTAAATGCAGCATAGTTGTTTAACAGTTTTCCCGTTATTCCTATATATTACTAAATCCTCTAAGGATTGCTAAGGGTTGCAATCTCCAAGAGGACGTGTTCAAACTTAAATGGAGTTGGACATTGCGAAATAGGAAGTATATTAGATTACTGTACAAAGTTATTTATATATCCTTTAACTGGTAATTAAATTAAGTGAAATTCTAATGGTGATTTCTTAATTAAGCAAGAATGGCAAAAAGCTATTATTTATTGATGGAAAGGACACTTCTTATTTATGAAAAAAGGCCTCTTTTGGAGAGAGAGAGAGAGAGAGAGAGGGCCCAGAAGAAACGCGTCCCGCTGCCCTGGATTTACGAATCATATGGTTTATTTCAATATGACTGAAAATAAATGTATTGCAGTCAAGAACAATTAATAACGTTTCAACAAAGATTGCGCAACGGTCCCAATTTATTTAGCACCGAAGAAGTATAGAGATGCAACATATTTCATAATCCATTAAGAAGACAGTCGTAGAAACCGAAAATGTTAAA